>JACXGM010029584.1:0-13611 GCA_016801145.1 Umbra pygmaea
AAAATGGAGTGAGCAGGTGTGGTGAATCATGATAATTGAGTCCGGGTATGGGAACTGTAGTTCTGAGGAAGTATGACTAGGGAAGCTGTAGTCCACAGGAAGTAGAACTGATGTATGGGAATTGTAGTTCTGAGCGGGATGGAATAGGGAAGTGACAGTGTCCAGGGAAGGGGAACTGGGAATCGTTACAAGTATCTCATGGGCCTTGGGGAATTAGGGGCCTTGGGGTACCTATTAACCCGAGGCCCCTAATAGTCAGAGGTCCCTGGGCCCAGGCTCCATTAACCCAGTTCATAATCCGGCCCTGGAAGGCAGCACTGACAATGCCTTTCTGTCCGCATTGACACTAGCTTAGAATATATTTGTTCAAGTAGGTTGACCTTAAAATGTATAATTTACCAAGTATGGAACATATAATGTGAATATGATTTTACTACAAAAAAACATACAGAGAATATAAACAGAAAGAGAACTTATTTTCCTGCAAAATCATTTACAGTCCTCTTATCAAATTAATTCTGTGTTCAATAGGTTTAGATCTCCATACAAAATCTCCTAAGTCTAAACCTGTAACATATTGGAGGAGAGGGAACGGGGTAAATAAATAAATTGTTTTTCAGTTTGCAAAGTGACTATTTTATTTTAAATTTTTTCTATTTTGCTTGATAATCTTAGTGCCTTGGACAAAAGTCGCAGTGCCCTGGCATATTGGGCAGCTCCTTAAGGCCAAGTGGCCTAGCCCCTAAAATCCCAATATTCCCTGCCTGCAGAGCGAGGGAAGAACAAAGAAATTAAAATGTAGGAATTGTAAAAGAGGAAGGAGGACAATAGAAAGGTGTGTTCAGTTTGATTCCATGGGTGTGTTGTTCTCTGGGTTAACATAAGGGAGTTCACTATGCACATGTTCTTGCCTGGCTCCACATGTGCTCCAGAAATAACCAAATTTCCTTTCTACACATCTCCTACTTTTCTTATCTTTGAACAATGTCTAAGACTGGTGAGGTATATGTTTACTCTGCTACCCAGGTCACTTTCAACCTTGGGAGAGGTGTTGTCTTCCAGACAGTTCATTCTAGAACCAAAGTAATTCCAGGCAGAATGGCGGCCTTGCGTTTGTTCCTTCAGGGGTTGCCAAGCATTTGGCTCCTCATCCATACAGTACATGGTCGCTTCCATGGGAAGTGTGCTCTGTTGATGGCAAGGGGAAGCTGTCCTCTGAAACCCTCTCTAACTTCTGTTTTCCTTGCAGGCTGGGACACTTGAGCGTGGTGGTGCATGATGTCTGAGCGTTAAATACTAATTTACTTTAGGGTCTTGACCCAATAAATGGGAATTGAAAACACTCCACTGGAAAGCATTTCCACACACACAGGTTGTCCACGTCCTGATTTACAGTGTCAACAGCCACCCAGAGACAGTAGTCTGAAAAGTGGATGTGATTTTTTAAGGCTCAGTCAAGAAATATATAGAAAACGACTTAGACTTTGTTTCCTGGTGTAAGTAATCTTTTTCGTTCCAGTTCGACTGTAAACCCCATTTAAAACATAAGAGTCGATGGAAATGGCTTGCCACAGGTTTGAACAATGGAAACCTGGCTATAATTGAATTTATAAACCAAATGGTTTGAATGCTGGCTGAAACCTGTAAGAGATTATAGAGCCTTCACTGTAAGAGATTATAGAGCATGCACTTGGAAAGGTTGATATTTATTGGTACCCGGGGACTGGGTGAAATCTTATTATCAATGAAGAAAATGCACCCCACAACATAAACAATACGCATTGTCCCCCCTTACTGTTTTTGCAATCCATCCCCCTGTATTGATCATAATAAGAATGACAAAGTAATTAAATAATCACTTAGAAATAGGCCAGTTATCACAAGGACACGGAAACTATTGATACGATAAGACTAGAGCTGATGGAGATGTCACTGCGTCTAACAGCTGGCTGTCCATATGATAAAAAGGTACTAAGCCTCCCCATCTCTTATAAGAAAAACACAGCTCTAACCCAGAGCAAAAAAATGTATATACAATGTCCTCCCCGATTTTTGGTCAGTACACAGGCTAATAAGTACAGATAGACTCCTAACTGGATTCTAATAATTCTGCAGCCCAGGAACAGCACTTTTCCAAAGTCCCTAAAAACTGCAGTTGTTAAGCCCCTCCTGAAAAGAGAAATGTGGATCATACCGTACTGAGCAACTACAGACCAATCTCAAATCTCCCCTTCATAGGCAAGATCATTGAAAAAGTTGTGTTCAATCAGCTGAACAAATTCTTAAGCTCAAATATACACTTTGACAATTTTCAATCTGGCTTCCGACGAAATCACAGCCCTCGTAAAGATAATAAATGATTTTCGCCTCAATACAGATACAGGTAAACTATCAGGGCTGGTACTACCCAACCTTAGTGCTGCATTTGACACTGTCGACCACAACATACTTCTTGACAGGCTGGAAAACTGGGTCGGGCTTTCTGGGATGGTCCTAAAATGGTTCAGGTCATACCTAGAAGTGAGAGGTTACTATATGAGTATAGGCAACCGTAAGTCTGAGTGGACATCCATAACATGTGGAGTCCCACAAGGCTCAATTCTCGCGCCACTCCTATTCAACCTGTATATGCTCCCACTGAGCCAAATAATGAGAAAGAAACAAATTGCTTACCACAGCTATTTAGACGACACCCCGATCTACTTAGCCCTATCGCCCAACGACTACAGCCCCATTGACTCCCTATCCCAATGCATTGATGAAATTAACAATTGGATGTGCAAAAACTTTCTTCAGTTAAACAAAGAGAAAACTGAAGTCATTGCATTTGGAAACAAAGATGAAGTTCTCAAGGTGAACGCATACCTTGATGCTAGGGGTCAAACAACTAAAGATCAAGTCCGGAATCTTGGTGTGATTCTGGAGTCAGACATTAGCTTCAGTAGTCATATTAAAGCAATAACTAAATCAGCATATTATCATCTTAAAAATATCTAAAAAATTAGATGCTTTGTTTCCAGAGACTTAGAGAAACTTGTTAATGCTTTCATCACCAGCAGGGTGGATTATTGTAATGGCCTCCTCACTGGTCTTCCCAAAAAGAGCATAAGACAGCTACAGCTCATACAGAATGCTGTGGCCAGGATTCTAAGCAGACCCAGGAAATATGAGCATATCAAGCCAGTCCTCAAGTCTCTACACTGGCTCCCAGTCACATTTAGGATAGACTTTAAAGTATTACTACTGGTATATAAATCAATCAATGGCCTAGGACCTAAATACATTGCAGATATGCTCATTGAATATAAACCCAACAGACCACTCAGATCATCAGGATTACATCAGCTAGAGATACCAAGGATTCACTCAAAACGCGGAGAATCTTCTTTTAGCTACCATGCCAGCCGCAGCTGGAACCATTTCCCAGAGGACATCAGATGTGCTCCAACCGTAGTCACCTTTAAATCCAGACTCAAAACACATCTGTTTAGCTACCCATTTACTGAATGAACACTGTGCTAAGTCCAAACTGATTGCACTATATTTTATATGGTTCATTCAGTCTCTTTTATTTCTTAAACTGTACTATTTTCTAATTGTTTTTCATTTTTATTTTAATAGCTTTAATTTTATCTTTAATCTGTTTGAAATTTTTATGCTTTCCTGTTTATGTAAAGCACCTTGATTTGCCATTGTGTATGAAATGTGCTATATAAATAAACTTGCCTTGCCTTGCCTGCCTAGTGATGTTATTTTGATCTTATCCCACACCCCCTGTGCCCTATTGCTTAATTAGAATGATTTTTAATCTTTACTCTGTATTTAGAATTCTTTGCCGTGACCTCAAAGTGTCCGACCGATGGGATTCATTATTCCAAAATATCTTGTTTGCATCCCAAATGCCACCCTGCTTCCAATGTAGTGCACTATGGCCAAATAGGGCCCAGATCCCAAAGGGCTCTAGTAACATTCAAATATGTAGACCATTATATAGAGAGTTAGGCTGCCATTTGGGATGGAATCATCCACTGGAGGAATGAATGAGAGGGTCATGCGGATGATGGAATGGAACATAGTACTTCAGGACGTTGTTGATAAGGTGTAGGACAAAGGTTCAGCAGGTAGAAACCAGGTTAATTCAGACTGAAATAACCAGACTCTTTTAGAGGAGAGAAAATTAATTGATACCATGTTGGCCTGATCTACTGTAAGTATGTCACTTCATTAAACCGCCTGGATGTATTCTACTACAGTACAGCATTTTCTTGGAAAATATATTTATCTAGATGGCATAATTCATAGTTACCATATTGCGCTTTATAGATGCATGTCTCAAAGACACTTCACAGACGCGATTGTTCCCAGACATTAGAGCGTGTTACCTGGAAACAGTTATAAAACTGTCCTGGACTAATGGAGATCAGTGATGTCACCAGACATGATTTTGCAGACTGATATCTGGTGTCAGATGTGTTGCCTGCCCTTACTCCTGCAAAACATTTAATCATTGTCTGACAAATGGGCCCTAAAGATGATTGGTGCAAATGAAACTCACCAGATGTTCAGTGTGAAAGAAACCTCTCCATAGGATCTTGTATGGCAAGTCCATCCGTAATAAATAGACTTGTGTTAACTGTCAGAAAATGGCAGACTTTAAATGCCGGAGCAACAATTATCTGCTGCATTTTAGAAAATCCAACACAGAGCTCTTTAAAACACATCATATACCCTCTGATGTTTATGTTGCTAGACGGTGCACAACATGAAACCATCTTGTTGTTACACAAATTTTCAAACAGCCATCTAACTCTCCAATGCCAAGAAACAGGCTATTAGGGAGTATCCATTACTACAGTAAAACAAATAATAATATAGTGCATCCGGAAAGTATTCACAGCGCTTAACCTTTTTAACATGTGGTATGTTACACCCTTATTCCAAAATGGATTAAATTCATTATTTCACTCAAAATTCTACAAACAATAACCCATAATGACAATGTGAAAGAAGTGTGTTTGAAACCTTATAGGGGTGTATACGATACATATTGTGGTTTGAGGGTCACGGTACGGTACACATTGTGGTACAGCGCAAAAAATGATAGAAAAAAGTTGTTTCATTGGCAAAAGATGGGCACATATCTGCAGTAATAAAAACACGTATGGTAATTTCTTTGTGATAAAAACACGTATGGTAATTTCTTTGTGATAAAATAACGTATGGTAATTTCTTTGTGATAAAAACACCTATGGTAATTTCTTTGTGATAAAAACACCTTTGGTAATTTCTTTGGCCTGATCAGACTCTGCTGATTGGACTGCTTGAATACAGTGAGACATTTTGTTTCCACAACTGCCTCTGCAACCGAACGACTATATGGACAAAGTAATATTGTGAAATTCATTATTTCTCTACTTCTAAAAATAATACCCCATAATGACAATGTGAAAGGAGTGTGTTTGAAATCTTCGCAAATTTATTAAAAATAGAAAATGAAAAAAGCACATGTATATAAGTATTCACAGCCTTGGCCATGACACTCTAAATTGAGCTCAAGTACATCCTGTTTCCACAGATCATCTTTGAGATGTTTCCACGACCTGATTGGAGTCCACCTGCGGTAAACAATGAACCACAATGACACCAAACACTAACAGGAACTAAATAAACATGGAAATGAATAAGTGGATGCAGCTGTGGCTTGATTGGAGGTGATGTATAGGCTGAAGCAGGAGTGGGCAATAATTTTAGCTTAAGGACCGCATTGAGTGAAGGGCTCTATACTATAGCTATGCATGAAAAAATAGGATAAAGGAAATTTATTCTCCCCCCCGCCCTGCACACACACATGGCAGAACACAACTAAATTCACAACCAAATACAGTGCAAACTTTAGAGAAAAAAAATACATGATGAGAGTAAAATAACAAAAATAGGCATTCTAGTGGTTAACCAAGTCTTATTTTGTTGCTGGGGTAGGTAACTTATTTTGTTGCTGGGGTAGGTAACTGCTGACAAGTTTGTCATTGAGGGTTGAAGCTCTACTGAAACTAATGGTGGTGAATTCCAGAATAGCTTCTCTAAGAGAACTGTCAATTTGTAATATGTCCCAGTTACCTTTAATAATTTGTTTAATTCTATTCGCTTCTCTACTATATTGTGTAACAAAATGCACTTGACCCGAACACTGTTGTTGCTTATGTTTATGGTACAGTAACTGCTCTGTAGTAAGGCATTTCGCTTTATTGTAAGCTGTGGATATACAGTAGCTTTATGTTTATATCCCCTTTTCCTAAATCTAAGGCCCTTGTCTTGAGCGTTTCTTTCGATATCCTATTCTGAATCACAGATGCGTCTTAAGTCTCTGAAACTGACCCAAAGGGTATATTATTTATCAATCAAGGAGGATGAAAGCTATCTGCTCTAAGAATGGTATTACGGTCAGTAGGTTTTCTACAGATCTAAGAATTTAAGTCACCATTATCATCTTTAGGGATCTTTAAAACAAGAAAGTTAATTTTGACTAAAGAAAAATCTAGACTAAACTTCAAATTGCTATTTGTACTGTTTAAAAATAGGTGGAACTGATGAAGTTCTGTCTCTGACCCAGACCATATCAACAATACCGTATATCATCAATGTATCTACCCCACCATAATGTACATTTAATTCTTTGAAATCATTTAGCCTGGAAAATACAAACATTTCCTCCCATAGACCCACAAAAAGAATAGAATTGTTCGGTGCGAAACAAGCTGTACCCTTTATCTGTTTAAAAAAATGATTTTGATACAGAAAAACATTGTTATTCAGAGTCCATTCAGCAAGTTGTGTTATAAAATTAGCAGTAGGCAAGAGCTCTGGTTGCCTATTTTCTAGGTAATGGGATAAAGCATTTAGTCCCTCCTTGTGATCAATGTTTTAGAGTGACTCCACGTCCATGGTCACTAGGCATGAGGATCCAATATTCTTTATTTCATTTCTTTAATTTAATACAGTAATGTGTGCTATCCTGTATAAATGAGGACAACTTAGTCACAAATGGCTTAATGTAAAAGTCAACAAACTGAGATGCTAGCTCAGTGACTGACTAATTTCCAGTGATTATAGGTCTCCCTGGTGGAATCTCCAAGTATTTGTGCACTTTAGGAAGCATGTAAAATGATAATATCCTTGGGTTATGACACAATAGAAAATCATGCTCTTTTTGTTAAATCAGCTCTTCATTATACGCCTGTAAAAGCATATCTGTAAGTTCATTCTTGATTTATTCTGTTGGGTATTCTATGCTCACGGTTTTCCAACTGTCACTTTGCCTCTAATGTACTGGTCTCTGCCCCACACCACAACCGCACCCCCTTTGTAGGCTCTATAATTACGATGCTGTTATTGGTTGACAGCCATTTTAATGCCTCTATTTCTTCCTTTATGATGTTATAGTCCCTTTTTCTCTTAGATATAAAACGTTTGTCCACCTCATTATGTAACTTTTTATAAAATGTATTCAGGGTGTGATTAGTTATATTAGTTGTGAAGGTTGACTTGGGCTTGAAAGGTGTTCTTATTATATCCTGCTCGGCATAAGGGTTAGAAGCTACTTGATTGAGGTTAACATGTTGCCAAACTTTAAGCTGGAGGTTGCGATGGAACTTAAATAGGTCTACCCTTATTTGAAATTCACTGGCTGTATTAGCAGGGGCAAATGTGAGTCGTTTGGATAGGACAGAGACAAGGCTGGTTGTAAGTGGAATGCCGGAGACATTAATCACTTCTTCTTCCTGGTTCTGCTCCTGGTGTATCAGGCATAACCAGGGGCCTTTTGTAGACCTCCCTCTGGCTCGTCTGATCTTCCGTCTTGTCGTCTTCGTACTCTGTTGTCTCTCCTGGGTTTCGATGTCTAAAAAATCTTTTGAAGAAGACTCTTCTGTCTCAGGACAGGCTTCATTGCTGCTTGGCAGTTGAAAAGACACAGTTGACTGAACTTTGTAATTGTGTCTTTCCTTCCATATGTAAACGTTATTTTCTTTACAATCAGATTGGTCTCTTAATTTAGTAAGTTTTTCTTGTCAAAGTTGTCTCTGTCATTTATCCAGCCCTTCTTTCAACTCTTTTTCAAATTGGAGAAGATGTTCTTTAAAACTTGTAGATAACTCCTCTTTGAGTGTGGACATTTCATTCTGAGTTTGGCATTTCTGTTTCTTGGCTTCCTCAATGAGCAGCAGTATCAGGTCTAGGGAGCATTTGTTTAAGATAGCTTCCAATTTGTTTTTAAAATCAATATCTCCACTGCCAAAAGAGGGGCATTTTTAAGCCTTTTTTCATTCTTAAATAGTTAGTGCATTTGATAAATTTTCAAAGGTAGGAAACATTTTAAAACAGTTTGGACAGCCAGTCATTGTCTTTTAACTGTTGTGCCCTGGAAAATAAACATAAATATGAATGTTTATTCATGGACAGCCAGGCTAAGTAATTTGTTTGAAGGAAAGGAATATTTAAGATAATATAATGCATTCCCTTTGAAAACCAGCATCAGTTTAAACGTACAATATGTAGTTTTTGGCCGCCAGGGGGCTCTCAATCAAAATAATAGCAAAAGACGTACTTGGATGATGTCGGGAAGTAGTGTGAAATCATGGGTTTCGTTTTCGTCGTCAATGACAACCTTCCAATCTAGCGTCTCCGGCAGAACAAATGTTCACTGACAAAGTAATGGATTGTTAAATATATTATAGCTTTATTCACGTTATGTTTGGCGGTTCCCTGGAACTTAGAACAACTAGAGCAGTCAAAGGTTATATAGCGCCATTGACGGAAGACAAAATGAAACTTCCTGTGTCTTCAATTTATATTACAAATTTCTCTGGGTTTGAAAGTTGGTGGAAACATTTAGGATAATGTAAGTACACAACTATGAAATATATATAATATAGGTATAGTGATTTTTTTAATGCAAAGTACGTCTTTTGTTATTGTTTTGGAAAACTACATATTGTACCTTTAACCTAGAGCTTTGTTCATTATGATACATTTGCATGCAGGATACATGTGAAATACAGCCCCCCCCCCCCACAAAATAACCTAATTTGGTACAGGGTGATGTCCTACCTCATTGTTTCGGCCTTGCTTCTGTCGTGCACAGCCGACCACACCTCCTACGCCGACTGGAACCAGTCTTTCACGGCTGTGATGTCACTGGGGTCCATCCCTGTTCAGGGGCTGAGTGGTGGTTGTTGTTCTAACACTACATGGAAGAAGGTAAGACTTGTGAAGAACTGTGAGTTCTGTGCATATTCTGCTCAGGGGAGAAACGCGCCCAATCAGTGGGACGGTCATGACAGTAGGTCCTCAGGAATGATCCTTTCCACCTGCCCATTAGCCTCTGGGTGGTACCCGGACGTTAGACTCATAGCGACCCCCAGTCTAGCCATGAACACTCTCCAGAGCCTTGAAGTGAACTGAGGGTCCCGCTCTGAGACAATGTCCTCTGGTAATCCATAGAGCCAGAAGCCCTGCTAGAACAGGACCTACGTGACCTGTAGAGCAGAAGGGAGACTGGGAAGGGGAACAAACTGTACCATTTTGGAAAACCTGTTCACCCACTGATGATGGTAACTCAGTCACAAAGTCTATGGCAATATGTGACCAGTGATAAATACAAAGAATATTGCACATCCACTTGTGTTGGTACAGGACAGAAAAGTCAATATATATGAAGAAAACAAATGTCCGCATCTCAGAAATGCTCCTGTGTAATTTTAATAAAACCGCACAGATAGACAGACAACGTTTCGATCTTTCAAGGATCTTTGTCAGGTCATGACCTGATGAAGATCCTTGCAGGATTGAAATGTTGTCTGTCTATCTGTGCATTTTTATTAAAATTACACAGGAATATGTGACCAGTGTCACTGAGGTACTGGGAGAGGGTGTAACTTACCCGCAGGAGCCTGCCTCAGCGCCTTAGACCAGTGTTTCTCAAATGGGGGTATGTGTACCGCTAGGGGTACTTTGGAGTACTGCAGGGGGTATGGGAAATTTTAGCAAAAATGCTATTTTAAAAATATTCAATGCATAAATCCTAAAATAATTTTGGAAAATTTCCTGAGCATGTCGCTTCAACTTTGTTCCTGCTTGTCTGTCTTCCCACCTTACCCTTGCCCCTTTTTTCCACCAACTTTTCTGTCCCCTCCTAATCTGGAAGGACTGGGAGACAACAGGAGTACCAGTGGCTTGACCACAGCTCTTGTTTGTTCTTCCAGTCCAGTGGACCAGCCCAGGGAGTGAAGAACCGGGGAAGAAGGAAAAGTAACAGTGGCTTGACCGCGGCTCTTCCCGATCCCCAGTTCACAGACCAGGTCAGACAGCAAAAGGACTGAGGATAAAGGTAGGGTAACAGTGGCTTGACCGCGCCCTGACCTGACTCCTCAGTCCACGGAACACCCCGGAGAGCTATCCCCTTTTCCCCACAGGCCCCAGTGCTTCCAGACCAGGCTACTGTTCGGAGAGGGAAATGTCGGCCTGTGGACCTAGAGGCGAGTAGACCCTGAGGTGCCGAGGCACCATTCTACTCCCTTACACCATCACTCTAAAGCCCACTTATCCCTACTCCCACCCCCTCTCCCTCTTTATCTGCCTTTCACAGGACAGTAGCAGCAGAAGGGCAAGGAACCAACACCACCAGAGGCGAGGAGGAGGGAATCAAGACACCTTTCAACACCAGGTGCTAGCAGGCCACAGGGGAGTACCTTGTCTGCCTTTGGGTCACGAGCTTCTGAGTGGAACTGCTTGCTCTCAGATGGTCCTTCCTTCCCTCATACATGACACCAGGAAACGTCTTACCATGATTCCAGGCGGCATGTGATGATACAATGCAATGAGGCTGACCCTGAGCCCCACCAGAGAGGCTGCCGAGGTCTGAGCCAACAATGGACAAGGGACAGCAGCACCAACACCAGCACCAACCAAAAGACCGGAAACCATGATGATCAGCCTGGAATTCAGCCGGACAATTCTCCAGGAAATTATGGGCTTTGTGTTGGCTGATTTAAACTGTCTGGCTAAATCCACAGGACCTGCAGAAACATTTGAGGTCAGTTTTGAAAATGCACGGTTACTGGGAAGATTTTGGTCAGCTTTCAATGACTGTCAGAACTCATATCAATTGTTCTCCCCATTTTCTTGTACTTAGACAGAGTTTTCCCCCAGACAAGGCAACCAGTAAGAAGATAGAGCTTCTGATGTTCAACTTCATATGGGGGAGCTACTGTAGATGGAGCAAATCAAGCATAGCACCCTGTACAAAACGGGTAAGAGTGGGGAGAAGCGGGTCCCAGACATACTCAACATCATCAGGGTAGAGCAACACTCCAACATCAACAAACCGAACAGAAGAGCCAGAAACTTCGAGAAACACTATGCCACACCCTTCCTTAGGTCCCTCAGATTGAGTACAATAGACCACACTGTGCCCTACAGCTGGGGTGGCCGAAAAGTCTACACATCCATGAGAGACTTTGCCTATGGGTCAGCACTGTCCACGGCTGGGCTGGCATCCTGGGAATACAAAGACATCACGGGCCACATCTGCTCCAAGGACACCGTGGCCTCTCTGAGGGCCAGCTCAGCTGTGACAACGCAACAGGTATGATTAAATCACCATGCAATTACAAATAAACAGAAAGACATTTATTGGATGGCTGTCCATGGCTGCCTCCCCACTAGAGAATGTATGTGTAGACGGCATGCAGCCTTTACAGAGAATTGTCCCACCGGATGCAACACATTAGAAAACACAGATCATGTCATGGTTGAATGTTCCGTGGCCAGGTGGGACTGGGCCCTGTTTCTTCCCTCTGTCTCCCACAACAGATTACTGACCCTACCGCACTTGATGATGGAAAACATCCTGAACGGACCTCTTGGCGGATGAACCACCACCCAGATCCACCAGCAGTGGAGGATCATCTGTGTCATCAACCAGGTCCTGTGGGAGACAAAGAAAATCGGGGGCTTCAATAAAACCACAAAAATAGTGGACCCAAAAACCCTGAGGAGGAGGATCAACGTTCACCTCAGGGACCATGCCATCACAGACTTCACCAAAAAACCTGGAAATGGCGAGAGCGGCGTGGGGGTTGACAAGATGGAAGGACATCACCCTCTGAAATCCTGCACATCATATTGGACCAACAGTATCCCACCACTTAACCAGAACATCATGCCTCTCCTCAAACCTCTAGCGTCCAGCCTCACTGTCACATTGCACCTGGAGCATCATTACCACCATCACCACCAGCACTCGAAAGAGGCATGGAAGAGGAACCAACATCAGAACTTCACCTGGGGTGGGCTACCCACAGGTGAGTTCAATGACATTCGGGTCGGGACTCCCCTGTGTCAGCTCACTCCTCAGGTTGTCCTTCCTCGCCTCTGCAGGACTAGCACCAGTCCAGACCCCGGCACCTAGCACCAACAGTATCACCATCACCACCAACACTAGAGACACCAGTACCACTGCCTCATTTCTGCCCCATCCTCGCCATAAGGGAGGAGAAAGGCGATGACCCAGCCTGTCATGATTGCGGAGCTGCCCATCAATAGCGTTAGCCAGGGTGATGAGTACATCCAGCGACATGGCTTTACTAATACACGCCAGCACCACCTGGACTTCCATCCACAGCTCCCTGCAGAAGGCTGTCTGGAGAACATGATTCCACCCGCTGGACACAGCCACCATCGGAAAAGTCAAGGTGTGGTGGTTTATTCTGTAATGGTGCAAAAGGAATTTTGGACCCATAGACAAAAAATCTAATTGGGCCCCCAGTGCCACATCTGTTTTTTGAATTTTCAACCCCTATACGGCGCCCCTGGGTGCAAGGCGACACAAACTGTGGAGGCGAAAAGAAAACTCGAGGCAGAGACTAACTTTGAAATATGTGGGAAGCACAAACGCACATAACAGCTCCAAACACGGGACAATAACTGTCACGTTAGTGGATTGTAAAAGCAGGCAAGACGCAGGTGCGTGTCTCAAAGTTGAAGATTTTGTTTAACTAAGCACACCGAGAGTACAACCATTCTCTACAAATTAACAAACTCTAGACAACTGCATACACAAATTTTAGATACTCGAACTTACATTTACTTACATGTACATAGTAATCACTTCTGACACTGATAATGAACCACAACTAAAAAAGACAGACACAAGTGTATATATACTGGATGGAACTAGGTAAAGGATCAACAGGTGCACATACTTAATGCAACAAACACAGTTAAGACTGATTAAGGCACTGCTGGAAAGGTCTAGAATAAACAAAAATATAACAAAAGAGGGCACCACAAGCACATAATTACATCATAAACAGAAACTCTGATTAAACTATGAATGCATAACCAAAACACTATACAGATACCCAAATGAATAAACCAACACACTGGGGAACTAAGGAATACATACTACACTTAACCCAGGTACAGGAAGGGTACATACTACACCTAACCCAGGAACAGGAAGGGTACATACTACACTTAACCCAGGAACAGGAAGGGTACATACTACACTTAACCCAGGAACAGGAAGGGTACATACTACACCTAACCCAGGAT
>JACXGM010029585.1:0-13611 GCA_016801145.1 Umbra pygmaea
ATACTAGTTAGGTGTACTAACATAGCCAGCTAGCTACCCTAACTAGCTAGATATCTGGGAAATCCTGTAGGAGTGGGAAGTTCTAGTGGGTACAGTACAGTAGTGTTCTGAGTTCCGTACACGCACAGTGTTCTGTATGTACAGTTATTTTACGTCAGTTAAAATAAAAAGACTTGCAGGTCAAATATAACGCGCATAAGGGGAAATTCGCTTCAATAAATAAACTGAATACGTGCTGTTCAGGTTATGTAGTGCGTACCTCAATACTTACGCGGTGTATTGCCCGTGCCTTTTGTGTAATCTGTACACTATTTAGGTGTATGTTGAGGAAGGCTACAAAGCAATTAATGTGAGGGGAAAACTTAGCTACGTTTGTTTTTCATGAAATCAAGTTTTAACAATCGCAGTTGTTTCTTAATCAACTTGCCTGACAAATCATGCATTTCATACACTTTTGTTTAAAGATCAGATGTTTGTTTACTTTCTACAGGGGTACAGTGTGTAACGTGGTGCTCAGCTGTGTGGTTTGTTCCGACAGGGGTACAGTGTGTAACGTGGTGATCAGTCAGGATGTGGCTGGCCCTCGGTGCGTTGGTGGGGTAGGCCGTCTGCCCATCATTTTCAACCCAGACTTCTTTGTGGAGAAGCTGCGCCATGAGAGGCCTGAGGTGTTCCTGGAGCTAGTGCTAAGCAACGTCACCCGCCTCATCGACCTCCCGGGGGCTGAGTTTTCCTTACTGCTGGGGGACGATGGGGGACTTAAGATGCCCACGTTGGCATCTGGTGGGCACGGAGGGGGTTTCTTCCGCTCCTTCAACTTCCTCAAACGCAAAGGTAAGAGTTCACATTGGGGGGGGTTTAAGCTGGGTACAATGGAACAAATGCCCCAATGCCAATCTGTAAAGCCTGCTATTCATTTGTCTGTGGAGATGATTTAATTAAGTTTTTTTATTAGAGTTTTTGGAATAAGTAATATGGTAAATCTGACACCACAGGGCAAGCTACATATATTACCAGATTTCTTGAGACAATATTTCAGAACCGCAGGAGTTCCTAAATACCTGTGGTTCTCAACCTTTTTGACCAATGGGCCACAAGTGTTGCTATGCAGACATCAAGCAGGCCACACAAACAATATTCAATAAGTACATAACAGACAAGCTTGCAAGTTTCGATGTCGAGGGACGCAAGTTGACAAACACACTATACGTTTTAAGTGTCAGTTTGGAATGGGTTAACTTTTCTTTTTACAAGTCTAACACTTGTAGACTAGAAGTTACAGCCTATCTTCCAGGGTCCTACTTACGGAAAATCTCTCAAAGCCTATTGGAAGTGAATGCCAAGGGGGACAGACTTCCAGCTTTCTTATACAAAGGGTTTGGAGATACTAGTCTAAAGGCATCCATATTTTGTCATCTGTTCAAAGTGTGAGACAATTTTCAGGTTGATGTTCAAACTGACATTATTGATGTTCTTGTCATAGATAAGGGCGTTGTGTTTGGGACTCCCCTGACTGAAGGAGGCATCGCCCAGATCTACCAACTCATCGAATACCTCAGCAAGAGTGAGTGGATCCTGTTTTTTTTGGTTACATCTGCATTTACAGATTAAACAAAAACCAACCCAGAGACATATTTTGACATTGTTATTGATATTGATTGAGAAGAAAATGCTAATAATACACTGCTCAAAACAATTAAGGGAACACGCAAGCATCACAGTATAACACCAAGTCAGTTAAACTTCAGGGACCTGTCCAGTTTGGAATCGTAAGAGATTGTTAATGAATGTCACCTGTTCAGGTGCACTGGTGAGGCATCAACAAGACAACCCCTAAAAAGGGAATGGTTTTTCAGGTGGTGTTCACAGACAATTGCTCTCTCCTTATCCTTCCTGAATGATTCTTCTCTAGTTTTGCATTTTTCGAGTGTCCTTGTCACTGCTGGTAGTACTCGAGTTGAGGACTCAGAATTGATACATTTATTTTGCCATATATATATATATATATATCATTATATAAAATAATGAACTTTATTTTATATGTATATATACATACATATAAAATAAAGTTCATTATTTTCCATAATGTAATGATAAAAATTTAACTTTCATATATTTTAGATTCATTGCACACCAACTGAAGTATTTCAGGTCATTTATTGTTTTAATACTGATGATTTTGGCATACAGCTCATGACAACCCAAAATTCCTATCTCAAAGAATTAGCATATTTTATCTGACCAAAAGAGTGTTTGTAATACAAAAAAAAAAGTCAACCTTCAAATAATTATGTTCAGTTATGCACTCAATACTTGGTCGGGAATCCTTTTGCAGAAATGACTGCTTCCATGCAGCTTGGCATGGAGGCAATCAGCATGTGGCACTGCTGAGGTGTGATGGAGGCCCAGAATGCTTCGATAGCGGCCTTAAGCTCATCCAGAGTGTTGGGTCTTGCGTCTCTCAACTTCCTCTTCACAATATCCCACAGATTCACTATGGGGTTCAGGTTAGGAGAGTTGGCGGGCCAATTGAGCACAGTAATACCATGGTCAGTAAACCATTTACCAGTGGTTTTGGCACTGTGAGCAGGTGCCAGGTCGTGCTGAAAAATGAAATCTTCATCTCCATGAAGCTTTTCAGCAGATTGAAGCATGAAATGCTCCAAAATCTCCTGATAGCTAGCTGCATTGACCCTGCCCTTGATAAAACACAGTGGACCAACACCAGCAGCTGACATGGCACCCCAGACCATCACTGACTGAGGGTACTTGACACTGGACTTCAGGCATTTTGGCATTTCCTTCTCCCCAGTCTTCCTCCAGACTCTGGCACCTTGATTTCCGAATGACATGCAAAATTTGTTGTTGTTTTGTTGTGCTGCTTCTCTGTAGCCCAGGTCAGGCACTTCTGCCGCTGTTTCTGGTTCAAAAGTGGCTTGACCTGGGGTATGCGGCACCTGTATACCATTTCCTGCACACGCCTGTGCACGGTGGCTCTGGATGTTTGTACTCCAGACTCAGTCCACTGCTTCTGCAGGTCATCCAAGGTCTGCAATCGGTCCTTCTCCACAATCTTTCTCAGGGTCCGGTCACCTCTTGGCGTTGTGCAGCGTTTTTTGCCACACTTTTTCCTTCCCACAGACTTCCCTTGATACAGCACTCTGGGAACAGCCTATTTGTTCAGAAATTTCTTTCTGTGTCTTACCCTCTTGCTTGAGGGTGTCAATGATAACCTTCTGGACAGCAGTCAGGTCGGCAGTCTTACCCATGATTGCGGTTTTGAGTAATGAAACAGGCTGGGAGTTTTTAAAAGCCTCAGGAATCTTTTGCAGGTGTTTAGAGTTAATTAGTTGATTCAGATGATTAGGTTAATAGCTCGTTTAGAGACCCTTTTCATGATATGCTATTTCTTTGAGATAGGAATTTTGGATAGGAATGCCAAAATCATCAGTATTAAAACAATAAATGACTTGAAATATTTCAGTTGGTGTGCAATGAATCTAAAATATATAAAAGTTTAATTTTTATCATTACATTATGGAAAATAATGAACTTTATCACAATATGCTAATTTCTTGAGAAGGACCTGTACATATATACACATACACACTCAACTAAAGGATTATTAGGAACACCCGGTCAATTTCTCATTAATGCAATTATCTACTCAACCAATCACATGGCAGTTGCTTCAATGCATTTAGGGGTGTGGTCCTGGTCAAGACAATATCCTGAACTCCAAACTAAATGTCAGAATGGGAAGGAAAGGTGATTTAAGCAGTTTTGAGCGTGCCATAGTTGTTGGTGCCAGGCGGGCCTGTCTGATATTTCACAATCTGCTCAGTTACTGGGATTTATAGGGTTTACAAAGAATGGTGTGAAAAGGGAAAAAATCCCAGTATGCGGCAGTCCTGTGGGCGAAAATGCCTTGTTGATGCTAGAGGTCAGAGGAGAATGGGCCGACTGCTTCAAGCTGATAGAAGAGCAACTTTGACTGAAATAACCACTCGTTACAACCGAGGTATGCAGCAAAGCATTTGTGAAGCCACAACACGCATAACCTTGAGGTGGATGGGCTACAACAGCAGAAGACCCCACCAGGTACCACTCATCTCCACTACAAATAGGAAAAAGAGGCTACAATTTGCAAGGGCTCACCAAAATTGGACAGTTGAGTCTCGATTTCTGTTGAGACATTCAGATGGTAGAGTCAGAATTTGGCGTAAACAGAATGAGAACATGGATCCATCATGCCTTGTTACCACTGTGCAGGCTGGTGGTGGTGGTGTAATGGTGTGGGGGATGTTTTCTTGGCACACTTTAGGCCCCTTGGTGCCAATTGGGCATTGTTTAAATGCCACAGCCTACCTGAGCATTGTTTCTAACCATGTCTATCCCTTTATGGCCACCATGTACCCATCCTCTGATGGCTACTTCCAGCAGGATAATGCACCATATCACAAAGCTCAAATCATTTCAAATTGGTTTCTTGAACATGACAATGAGTTCACTGTACTAAAATGGCCCCCACAGTCACCAGATCTCAACCCAATAGAGCATCTTTGGGATGTGGTGGAACGGGAGCTTTGTGCCCTGGATGTGCATCTCACAAATCTCCATAAACTGCAAGATGCTATCCTATCAATATGGGCCAACATTTCTAAAGAATGCTTTCAGCACCTTGTTAAATCAATGCCAAGTAGAATTAAGGCAGTTCTGAAGGCGAAAGGAGGTCAAAAACAGTATTAGTATGGTGTTCCTAATAATCCTTTAGGTGAGGTATATGTGATTTTTTCACCATATTTTGTGATTTTTGCGATTGCACCAAATCCGATAATCTGAAAGACAACCCTGAGTTTCAGAATGTGTTTTGAGTTTTTTATCAGTTACAACTGACTTCTAAGTTTAAATCTGCATTGTCTTTTAAAGTTCTTGAAACTTCTATTCATGCTTTTATCACCTCACTTTTAGATTTTAGTAATTCGCTTTACTATGGTCTTCCCAATTCCTCTTTCTCCTGTCTTCAGATGGTGCAGAATGCTGCTGCCAGACTTTTAACATCCACTAGGAAGTTTAATCACATTTCCCCAGTCTTGTCTTCTTTGCACTAACTTCATGTCTAGTATCAAATACATTTTAAAAAGTTGTTGTTTTTAAAACTCTTAATGGACAGGCCCCTTTGTATGTCTCGGACCTCATAAACCTACACGCACCCTTAGGGACACTGAGGTCTGAGGACAAAGTACCGGGTTACACCCTCCGGTCACGCTGCATACATACAGGTGATAGAGCCATCACAGTTGCCGCTCCTAGGCTGTGGAATCAGCTTCCCCTTTCCATTAGGCAGGCTCCTTCATTGACGTTTTTAAATCCAAGGTTAAAACACACTTATATGCATGAGCGTTTCCCACTACCTATTGAGTTATTTTTTTATGTTGGTATTTTTTTTACTAGGTATTTTATGGTGTCATTTCTATGCTTCTGTTCAGAACCTCAGTCAGCCTGGCTGTGTTTGTTTGCTTTATAAAGGAATATACTTACTGAGAACATAAGGAAAAAAAACGTGGACTCACCGATTTATTAGCAAAAAAGACTTCGAGTTACAAATCGCTGATTAATTAGTTTAGCTCAATCTCTGACCTTGTTAAATTACTAATTGTTTTTCACATGTCCAATCGGAAGGCTCGGTTCCACCTGGGAACAGGTGGTCATAATGCTTGTCCTGTTTAATCGGGGGTGGGCTGCTATTTTCTCTTACTTGTCGGGGACAAGCGTTAATGTCAACCCATGGAGCGGGACATTGGGAACTCGTTGGCTCATGTATACATAGTACACAATTTCCGGGGATCCGTTTTGGCTTAAGTTTGGCAAAACCTTTTTTATGTTTATCAATGGACTCATTACTAATTATTGATTGATAATGCCTGCATGCTGATGGCTGCTCCAGGTGCGAGATGACTAATTATATTAAAAGGTCAGACCTGCTGATGATTTATTGTTTATTGGTTCATTAATCAATATTATTGATCAGACCTGCATGTGGAAGGCCTGTTCCGCGTGCCGGGGAACAGCGTAAGGCAGCAGGCCCTGAAAGAGCAGCTGAACAACGGGGTGGAGATCGACCTGGAGGCAGGAGACTTTCACCCCAACGACGTGGCCACCCTCCTCAAGACCTTCCTGAGAGAGTTGCCTGAACCCCTGCTCACGCAACGACACTTCCATGCTCACCTCAAAATCGCAGGTAGCCCTCTATTTGTTATGTATTTTACCAGGCAAGTTGTTGAGAACGTTCATATTTACAACTAAATAATCATCCTGTAGGGAGTAAGTGTTGGGATTAAATAAAAAGGGACAAAGGACAGGAAGTATGCCAACAGCACATGAGAACCACCAAACTGAACATCTTCTGCCCCTCCAGACATGACTCTGTTTGATGAGCAGGGCAACAAGACTAGTGTCCCTGATAAGGAGCGTCAGATAGAGGCCCTTCAGCTGCTGTTTCTGCTGCTGCCCCAGGTTAACCGCACCCTTCTCAAGCTGATCCTGGACCTGCTTTACCACACCGCCAAGCAGCAGGGCACAAACAAGATGTCCGCCAACAACCTTGCCCTCATGTTCGCCCCCCATATCATCTGGCCTAGAAATGTACGTGTTTTGTTCGGCGCCGTCTTCAGTCATGTGGGGATTGGAAAGTGCAGAGGGGCCTTCCTAAAAACACAACCTGAGGGTTGAGAGTTATGTAATTCAAAAGGAAACTCTCACCCTGGTCATAGAGGGCGATTGTCCTGATTGGTTTCAGTCCATCCCTCACTTAACACACCTGATACTGAAGAGTGCTTGTGATAGATTGTGTAGTGGCTAAAATCAAAGCCACCTTAAAAGTATCTTCCATTTAAGAATGAGTTTGTATAATTGGAAAATGTTTATTTGACATAATAAACCCAAGTTGTCCACAACGCTCCCCCAAGACAACTAACTCTGTATGTGACAGCCACGATCGGTGGATCTTAATTGGGGACGCCGAGCTCGCATTAACGTCCAGACCGGGGGAAACGGAACGGTATCACACATTGGGTTTGATGCACTACACTCTTCCATTCACTCCGGTCCCGAACGTAATGCGAGCCCGGCGTCCCCAATTAAGTCCGCCAACCGTGGCTGGTACCTGAGAAGCCATGGGGCTGTCACGTTGCAGCCCTTCGTCTAAAAATGGTGGCCAGCCGAGATTCCCATTGTTCTTTACTCCCCGGTCACATGACAGGATAATCCTTTACTTCTAAAGATAACCACTTTACATATGTTGCACTCAATTATTTTTATACTTATTAACACAACCACTGCTCTTAGAAAATTGGAGATATTACATTAAAACATATTACACATTGTCCAATTCACCTCATACTTGTAACATTTGTACATACTCATAAAGCTACTACACACTACATAAAACATTCACCACAATGGCTGGTTGCTGAGGACTACACTATGGGGGTAACAAACCGTTCAGGCACCAGGATAATGCTTTAATCAAGGTTGACCTTCACTATTAGTCGGACTGAAATACTTTGGGAACGGAGAGGGAGGGATCAATGACCTTTAGTGCATGCTTCCTTGCCTCTGTCAAGGTCATGTAAGCCCTCGATGGAGGGCAGGAGGCTGCCAATTACGCTTGTGGTTCCATGAAGAAAGGGCATCTTGGGGAGGAAACCTGAGTATGCATTCTGACACTAATTTAAATGCCACTACATAGTTGCAGGGAATGCCTTTAAAACTGCATTATTTCATGTTTTGGACAGTGCATTGTTTTTGGTGGATTTATTTTGTTAAATATAAAAGGCAGGTTCTGATATTACCAGGATGTTTGAGCAGGGTGGTTTACTTGATGTTTCTGTGTTTCCAGATGACAGCCTCTGACCTGAAGGAAAATATGAAGAAGCTGAACGGTGGCATGGCCTTCCTCATCAAACACTCCCAGAAACTGTTCAGGGTCAGGTTCTACATTGTCAACAACAGACTTTTCATTTAAGCTATGAATATATTGGGTTCTGGATTCATGGAATATCTCATCTTAGTCACTCAAATGTATTATAAAGCTGTTTTGACATCAGTGATATTCACAATGTACTTCTACAGACACCCATGCGAACAACACGCAAAAAGCTATTGAAGCAAAGAGGCTGAGAAATCCTTTAGTGACACAAGTGTTTTTATAAAATGTAGAACACGGGGATGCCGAATGCTGTGATTGTGTCCGGCACAGAAGGGAAAATGTATATTTATAGCGTTAATGGAGTAAAGGCAAATTTTCCTGTGTGCCTTGTTACCTCAGGCCCCTGTGTACATGAGGGAACACGCCAGGATGCACTTCACAGGATCAAAGACCCTGCAAACCAAGGTTGGTGGGAGAACTATTCCATCTGGTGTGTTGTTAATGAACAGCTTTCCCAGAGGGCTTGATGAAGCCATGGATTTAACCAGTGTGTCCAGTCAAATCTGATCCCCATATCAGTGTTCTTCATTGCAAGGCGGGAGGGCTTCAGGTGTTCCCTGGGGCCGGCCGTGTTTCCCACACAATGGGAACTTGGTTAGGAACCCTGCTCTTAGACGGGTCGAGCTATAAGTATAGACTGAGTTATAGATCAAATCAACAATTAGGCTGAGGTAAATTGCACCCTGTTCTTTCTGTAGTGCACTGGTCCAGACCAGGGACCATACTGGCCAGGTCAAATTAGGGCACTAAATATTTAGGGCACTCACCATGCTATTCGGGAGGCGTTCACACACTTGTACTGTAACAGAAACATTCCTTTCTTTATGTCTCACGTCTCTCAGGATGATCTGGGCCTGCTACCCCTGACTGGGTCCCCTGCGCCTGTTCCCCCTCCCCTGAAGAGGTGTGGAGGTGACCCCTCCCAGAGCCAGCGTCTGTCCCCGGCGCCCTCGTCCCAGACCCATCAAGATCACACGGAAGAGGCCCTGAAAGAGCTCTTCCGCCATGTGCACCACAACATGCCCAACTCTGCCAAGAAGAAGAAACTCATACGACAGGTACCGACAGCCAGGCTCCACTAGGGTTGTGTTAACCCGGTACTGAGAAAGTACCGCGGTATCTGCATTTCAGAATTATACTAGCGTTTTACATAATTCTGCAACATAAAATCCATTGGAAAATGAATGCTGTAGGGATGGGAGAAAAAATCGATATTGCAATATATCGCAATACTCTTTGCCAATATTAGTATCGATTCGGAAACCCAAAAATCAGTTGTTAGTGTTTTAAGGCACCCCTGACAATTTCCATGATTTTAATTTATAAATAATTGGGTGTTTGGATCAGCAATTATCTTTTCATCTTTTAAATAACGGAAGGACACAGTAATATTTCAGTAGTAAAATGAGGTTTATTGGATGAACAGAAAATATGCAATATGCATCAAAACGAAATTAGACACGTGCATGTATTTGGGCACCCCAACAGAAATATCATATCAACATTAAGTTGAGTCTCCTTTAGCAGAAATTACAGCCTCTAGATGCTTCCTATAGCTTGTAATGAGTGTCTGTATTCTGGATAAAGGTATTTTTGGCCATTCCTTCTTGCAAACCATCTCCAGTTCAGTTAGGTTTGATGATTGCCAATCATGGACAGCCCACTTCAAATCACCCCAAAGATTTTCAATGATATTCAGGTCTGGGGACTGGGATGGCCATTCCAGAACATTGGACAAGTAGATTTTGAGCAGTGTTTTGGGTCATTGTCTTGTTGAAATATCCAGCCCTGGTGTAACTTCAATTTTGTGACTGATTCCTTAAACTTATTCTAAAGTATCTGCTGATATTCAGTGGAATCCATGCGACCCTCAACTTTAACATGATTCCCAGTACCGGCACTGGCCACACAGCCCCACAGCATGATGGAACCTCCACCAAATCTTACTGTGGGTAGCAAGTGTTTGTCTTGGAACGCTGTGTTCTTTTGCTGCCATGCATAACGCCCCTTTTATGACCAAATTACTCCATCTTTGTTTCATCAGTCCACAGCACCTTCTTCCAAAATGAAGCTGGCTTGTCCAAATTAGCATTTGCATACCTCAAGCAAGAAAAGGCTCCTTCCGCATCACTCTCCCGTACAGCTTCTCTTTGTGCAAAGTGTGCTGAATTGTTGAATGATGCACAGTGACACCAACTGCAGGAAGATGTTGTAGGTCATTTGAGAGTTGTTTTGAGGCCCCCATGTTGCCACTCTTCAGAGGAGAGTTTAAAAGAACAACACTTTGCAATTGGCCACTTTAAATACCTTTTCTCATGATTGGATGCACCTGTCTATGAATTTCAAGGCTTAAAGGGAAACTTCACCCTACAGCTATCGGAAGGTGCTAGTAGCTTCTCCCAGACATTTGTAGAACTGTGAGATATGTTTCACCCATACCTGGCTAGTGTAAGTGCACGATTTGAAATTTCCCGGGGAAACTTCATACTCTGACTTCACCCTATGGTATGAATCGACTGTGGAGATGAAAAATGAAATGTCGGCATGTATTCTGTCGCAAAAATAAGCATCCCTGTTATACTGATCTGGCTTTCAAACCTACTCATTAAAGCCTCGGTTGTCCTTGATTTTGTTAAGGTATAGCTTGTCTTTCTGTGACGTTTCTATCCGCCGTTTTAATGCTAAACAGACGAGGTGGTATGATTTTTTTCAGTATGTATAGAACTACAACGCTGGCTTCCTTGTTCCAAGCCCCGCCCCCCCGGCATGTTCTCTGGATTTTGTGAAACAGTTCGTAACCAAAGTCGCTGGTAACACAATTGCTACTAACCTAGGATTTGCAGATGAGGAATTTTACAACTTGCTTTTACATTCTGAGTGACATCCAACCATACATGTTTGCGCCCGAGTACACCGAAGAACATTTACAACAAATGGAGTTTGATATTTGCTTCAACAAGGCAGAATGTTCTACAGATAATCCAGTTGAAACGCAGTTAAATTCTAATTGCCTAAGTGCTTCTGTGGGAATATGTCCATCCATGTCTACCGAAGAAAAAAGCACTTGCTACAATGAATGGGATCGTGGACAAGCTTTACTTGTAAGGCTTGAACCAAAAATGACTGACGACCGCATATGCGTCACTGAATCACAGAAGTTTTCCAGCACACATGGAAAGAGACATAGCAAGAGGATAATTAACAGATGAGTAAGTTTATTAAACCTATTTTCTGTACCTTGGAGCACACATTGTGTCTGTGGTAATGTTATTGTACTGTATGTGTAGTGTGCCAGCTGTATTTAGTAGCTAGATCACTGAGTGTGTAAATTACTATACCTTACCATATATAGGCTACTCTTTCTAGATAAAGAAAAATGGATGGGATCACATCGCTTTTCAGCCGCTTTCGGGCTGTAGTGCCCGTTAATTCAGCACGTAGATCCCTTTCGTAATCTTCTGACCTAAAATGCCGACTGCAGACCCTAACTTTTTATAGCCTATTGTAAAGTGTGAAAGATTACATCTTTTTGGGCTTGCTTGTAATTTCTGCAACCCGGTACAGAACACCAAATGGGCATGATGAATAGAAATTAGACTACACTTTCAAAAACAAATATGTATAATTTTCTCGTGTCAAGCTCTACAGAGGTGTGCTGTTGAATTGCCCATATTCTGTTTCGGTGCGTTCAAACGGGGACGGGCACTAAATTCGCTTGGAATTCTGGGAGTTGTGGTAGCTCAAGTTTAGACGGATACAGAAGCACCCCAGTGGATGCGAAAGGAACTGAAATATACTATCGGCTTTTCTCTGATATATTGAAAAAGAACAGATGTGTATATGACAAATCATCTATGGTAACATTTGTAAATGGTATACTATGAAACTGATTTAATGTGGAACACTCCTTTACTGAGCTCACCAAACAAATTGTGTGTTCCAATTAATCAGATCTAGGTAGCTACAGGAATTCAAAGAAATGAAAAGGGTGCCCAAATGGTGCAAAATTTATGCACCTGTCTAATATTGTTTTGATGCATATTGCATATTTTCTGTTAATCCAATTAACCTAATTTCACTACCGAAAGATTAATGTGTCCTTCGGTAATTTAATAGATCGAAATGAAATGCTGATCCAAACACCCAGCTATTTATAAATAAAACCATGGATGTTGTCAGAGGTGCCTAAACTTTTGCATATGACTGTACAAACACAACAGGTAAAATAGAAAATTGATGAGAGGTGAAGATACTCATTTCTTGATGGATTAATAAGTTTAGGGGTGTAACGGTTCGAGATCTTCACGGTTTGATAACCTTTGCAGAAAATATTATTATTATTATTATTATTATTATTATTTATTTTTTGTATAAAATATTTGTCCACACAGACATACATTATATGGCCAAAAGTATATGGACACCCCCTACTAATTCTTAAGTTCAGGTGTTTCACCCACAGTCACAGGTGCATAAAAACCAGCACATCTCAATAGACCAGTATTGGCAGTGCAATGGGCTGTACTGAATATTTCAGTGACTAGAAATGTGGTGCTGTCATTGGATGCAAACTTTGCCACAGGTCAGTGTAAAGCACACTGCCACTGGACTGAAGCAGTGGGAATTTGTCTCAATTCAGATTTGTTTTATATGATTGTGTGTAAATTAGCAGTCTTTCTAAATTGAACTTATATTTACAATTTGGTGTGTTAATTCCTTTTCCAGTTTAGGAGTAATGCAATACCTTGAATGTTCTCATTCCATGAATAATCATAGGTTATCAGGCAATATCAGCCTATTAAAAAGTCATGTTTTCTCTGTTTGAACAAAATGCACCACTATTACATTATTATTTAGAAAGTAACTCTATCGATTGGAGCTAATTATAAATTGAGCACGTTTAGTGTTATTCAGATATGGTTTGATTATTCCAAATCAATTTCAAAATGAGAAGCAATTATTAAGTGAAAGCCAAATATACATGACCTGAATGGCTCAGCTACAGTGAAAAGAAAAAGCTAAGGAATAAATCCCAGGGGGAAATCCAGGGTTTTAGATTATACAGAATAGGGACAATTAGGCTTATAGAATATAAATAGCCTTGTAAAAAAATAAAATAAGCATACCATTAAAGGCAGAATATAGAAAATAAGTGTGTATTACATTTATTACCGTTTTAAATGGTCAGATACTGTACCTTGTGCATGGCTCTTCTTAGCAAGCCAATAAACAGTACATGTTTTAAAGAAAAAGATTTTGGAAACATTGGTTATCACTGAGTTTCCTTGGTATCAATACTCAGGTACCAAAGTAAGTATTGGTATTGAAGTCAAAATGGTGGTCTCAACACTCGACCTTGTCTTTCTGACATCTCATCTGACCAAAGAGTGCTGTGGACACGTCTTAACAGTGTACTTTACTGATCTCCTTTCCTGGGTTGTATCTCAATAGTTTGAAATGCATTTCTATATCTCATCTCCTCATATGATGTGTGCTTGCAGAAGCCTTGTTTAAACTATAATTTATTAGAAATTTGTTGTTTGGTTTAGTTATACTAATATTTGAGTTTTTGTGCATTTTCCATGTTCAAGAATTGGCATATTTAATTAATATGTCATAAA
>JACXGM010029586.1:0-13609 GCA_016801145.1 Umbra pygmaea
TGTGTGTGTGTGTGTGTGTGTGTGTGTGTGTGTGTGTGTGTGTGTGTGTGTGTGTGTGTGTGTGTGTGTGTGTGTGCGTGTCTTTCCCCATTTTAATGTCCGTGACTACAGCCTTCCGTTTTTGATAGCTGCAGTTAAACCAAACACTGGTGTGAAGTTCGAACTTCAATGGTGCATTTTTTCAGCCTTTCATGTCTCACCAACCTCCACCCTGTTTCACATCATCCACGCTTCTCACTTGATTGGAATAATTTCTCTATTTTCTTATTTCCCTATTTGAATCCTGTCTTTCTGTGCTGACCACTAACAATTATTCAAGCCTGTTGTTGTAAGTTGAAATGTCTCTGGGATCATATGGGGTTAATGTATTGGGTTACTTATTTAAAATATGTATTTAACAGCTATTAAGTATTTTGTAATTTGTATTTCCCTTTCTTGACTATAGTCCAATTACACTTTTTTATTGTTGTTATTGTTTACATCAGCATTTTGATCATTTGTCGAGGTTAACAGGTTAGTACAATCAACAAAGTTAAATAAAATATAAGACAATTATTGAAGTTAAAATTGACCCTTACAAAAAGGGGACTATTCAATTGTTCTCTTTTTTTAAATCCTTTCTTTATTTATTTTCTAATTTATGGTAATTGAACATTCTGAATAGTATATATTTTCCATCTCTCTCTGGAGGTGAGGATAGTATATCAATCTGTTGTTGCATGAGAAAGAGTAACTTGTGTGGAAAATGTTTTTGCCTGCTTTCTAAGAAATAGTTTAATCCCCCCCAGACGCCCAAGAAGAAGTGTCGTAGTCGATTACAAAAGAACAAAAAATTTAAGTACCCTCCCACCCTTTTTAAAGAATGTTTAGTGGAAAGAAAATGAACATGGCGAGAGGAAACATTTTCCACTGGGCTATCACACCTGATTTATTTGATATATTCCTGGAAGGAGGGCCACCATCTCTGTCCTAACCTCCCAAATCCAAGGCCAGGCAGCAAGCCTTCCCAACACACCTTCATCACAAAACCACACAAACACTTCAGAAATTCTGATGGATCTGTGCCGCCTGACTGGATTTCCAGAAATTAACAAAACCGCCAGAGGAAATATTTATGATTAAAATAATAATAATCAAATTGAACAGAAAAACAAAAACAGTCAAACTCAAGATAGATGGAATGTCATTGATGTGTTTCTCTCTGCTGTGTTTGTGTGTGTGTGTGTGTGTGTGTGGGCAGACTTGAGTTTGTGTGTGTGTTTCTACATGTGTGTAAACTGTGTGCGTGCATGTGTGTGTGTGTTCGTATGTGTAGACTGTGTTCGTATGTGTAAACTGTGTGCGGGCATGTGTTTATGTGTAGACTGTGTGAAGTGGTGTATTGCTGTCTGGAGAAGTGGGTGTACTCTAGCGGGCAGAAATTTAAAAAACAATGTTTTGCTTTAATGATTTAGTTAGCCTACAATATGAATATATTAACACATGAATGTGAAAGGCTTTTAAAGTTGACTTCAGCTGAAATATGCTCTATTTTTCTATTATTTTGTGATTTGGTTTAATTACGATATTTTATGTATCACTGAGAAGAACAACATTCTGATGTCTTGTATTCAGCAAAACTAATTTGAACCTGAATATTTAAATAATATTGGAATAAATGTACCGAAATTCTGCCAAAACAGGGAATTATAAGAAACTGAAGCCAACCATTACTATAGCCTATATTCCTTACTTAAATCTGCAGCATGTATCCTACCTGGCTGAAGCTTTGATCCAGTGGAGGAACAAGGTGGTTGATGCTCACTTAGTTCCTCACACCATCAATGAACTAATTATTCAATTTTACTATACAATTACTATACAATACAGTGCATCTGGAAAGTATTCACAGCGCTTTACTTTTTCCACATTTTGTTATGTTACAACCTTATTCAGAAATGGATTAAATTCATTAGTTCCCTAAAAAATCTACAAATACCTCATAATGAAAATGTTAAAGAAGTGTTTGAAATCTCAGCAAATTTATTAAAAATAAAAAAATAAAAAGCACATGTACATAAGTACTGTATTCACAGCCTTTGCCCTGACGTTAAAAATGAGCTCAGGTTCATCCTGTTTCAACTGATCATCCTTGAGATGTTTCCACAACCTGATTGGAGTCCACCTGTGGTAAATTCAGTTGATTGGACATGATTTGGAAAGGCACACACCTATCTATATAAGGTCCCACAGTTAACAGTGCATGTCAGAGCACAAAACAAGCCATGAAGTCCAATGAATTGTCTGTAGACCTCTGAGACAGGATTGTATTGAGACACAGATCTGGGGAAAAGTACAAAAAATATATGCAGCATTGAAGGTCCCAATGAGCACAGTGGCCTCCATTATCTGTAAATGTAAGAAGTTTGGAACCACCAGGACTCTTCCTACAGCTGGCCAACCGGCCAAACTGAGCGATTGGGGGAGAAGGGCCTAAGTCAGGGAGGTGACCAAGAAACCGATGGTCACTCTGACAGAGCTCCAGTATTTCTCTGTGGAGAGAGGAGAACCTTCCAGAAGAACAACCATCTCTGCAAGGACTCTCACTGGATTAAAAAAAAGGATCCCACACAGGGACAGCCAAATCTTCCTTATAGAACCCTCTTTTTTTACAGTTGTTCTAGAAACGTTCAATATTACATTACATTAGTGCCGGGTCAGCGACAGTGCCTCGACAGTAGAGGCTTTTAGGAGAATGAGGTCATTTGAATCCTGCTCACCTTTTACATTCTGTACTAAAGGGAATGATGAACATGGCTTTCACTGAGTCATGAGATACCATCAGCTTCACACAATATTGTAATATTACGGCAGCAGGGAAGAAACCAATTCTATTTTTCTTTTCCTTTTGGGTGTTACTTTCCCATTAGCAGACAATCGTTCAGGGAAATGGTTCAACAGTATCAGTTGACCAGATCAAATACAACTAAAGGGCAAGTTAGGAAATAGGGAGTGAAGTAGGGATAACGTGTCTTAATTCCCATGGTTCTGATTGGTGCGACTCAGAAGTGCACCTTGGAAGTTTAGCAGTGTTCCATTGTCCTAAGCAATGACTGGGTTCCTGAATAACATGACCTCATTGGTTACACAGACACACACACACACACACACACACACACACACACACACACACACGTTGGGAAACACACAAACACACAGAAACACACACAGACAACGACAGTCACACGTCAATCATCTGTGAGAAACAAACAATATTTATTGCATATACCATACATATGAAATGGTCAAACATAAAAAATCCAACGTGATCAAAATGACTAATATGTGGAAGGAAAATCAGAGTTACTGTAAACTCAGCCCTCACATTGTGTGTATACGTGTGTAAACTCAGCCCTCACATTGTGTGTAAACCTGTGTAAACTAAGGCGTCACATTTTGTGTGAACGTGTAAACTCAGCCCTAACATTGTGTGTAAATGTAAACATGGCTCTAACATTGTGTGTAAATTAGTAAACCTAACCCTCAATTGTGTGTAATCATGTGTAAGCCCTCACATTGCATGTAAAAGTATGTAAACTCAGCCTTCACATTGTGTGTAATTGTGTGTAAACTCAACCCTCACATTGTGTGTAAAAGTGTGTAAATGCAGTCCTCTCATTGTGTATTAATGTGTGTAAATTAAGCCTTCACATTGTGTGTAAACCTGTGAAACGCAGGCCTAACATTGCATGTAGAAATGCAAATTCAGCCCTTACATGTGTAAATGTGTAAACTCACATCTCATTCTGGTTCTCTAGCTGATCTACCGTGGCTGGTATATGCCCAAATTCTACCAGACACTTAAATTATAACCAGCCTATTATTTCCCCAATTGGAATATATAAAAACAAAATGCACTAGTATCTTCTGAAATGCTTCAATATTGTAACGGTGCTCCCTCAGAGTCCAGGCTCTCCAAAGCCCTGTTCCATGTTATGTCAGGTTTTTTTCCCAGATCTCATTACATTTCTGACTTTCACTATCAAACGGACAGAGCTGTAGTCAGTCATCCCATTCTCTGTGTTTGTTTGTTTACTTGTCGTTCATAGTTATGGAATGTTATGTGTAAAGGTCGACCGATTATGATTATTCAAGGCCGATACCGATAACGATTATTGGAAGACCAAAAAAGCCGATACCGATTAATCAACCGATTATTATTATTTTTGGAGAAATAATGACATTTAAAAAATACTGAAAAAACAAACTTTTAATATAGGCTAATTCTTAATATAATACACAAAATAGTTTCAAATCTCAAATAAATATATCAAATATTTAAATTTGTTCAAACAAAATGCAAAACAAATGGCAAAACATATAGTAGGCATAGTACGATTTGTATTTGATACAACTTCGCCTATTAAATCTGTTTTGTAAAAAAAACCTTGGGTTTTGCCTCAAAAAACATTTAATCTGTGCATTTTGATAGTTGTCCTTTCATTAACCAATCATATTTGTTGGTGCACAACGGGAGTACAGATATGACATAATTATCAGAAGCACTTGATAAATATATCTGGTTTTAAAATCAATACACAAATATGACAAAGAATATAAATATAACAAAAGCATTAACTGAGAAACATGGGATTTCGTCTTTAACAGAATTATTCTCTTGCGCAAGGAATTGGAATAGCCAAATGTTCTTCTCTCTTTTCTCCACCGTCTGACTCAACATCAGAAATAGGCTACTTTGAAAACGACGTTTGAGAACACTAGCGACATATATTCCCTGCTAACATGAATGCCTTTTGATTAAATGTGGAAGTAAAAAAAACTGTCTTCTGTGTATCGTTTTGAATAGGCATCATATTTTGACACGTTATATTTGTGCGCAAAAATGACTGTGCATTGTTGAATGGACATAATAAATCAGCACTCATTTGGTACCCGTACCCAATTTTGATCTACTGTTGGCTGATCTGATGATTAATTAAAAATCCCCCTTATTCATCATATGCAACGCAATATAGCTAGTTAACCCTTGTGCAGCAGTTTTTTTTTAAAACAGGTCGTTTTTCCCTAAAAGCCTTAAGGGAAACAGAACAGATAAAAGTTTTCTGGTAAATGGGTTCTGTCGGAATGAAAGCAGTGAACGCAGTATTCTAGACTAATATTAACCACGTGAAGCTAACAAGTGATTATATGCGATTGATTTTAATTTATCCACTTTCATGCTAGCTACAAACATACCAAGGCTAACGTTAGCTGCTGATGAGTGTAATGTTAACTAGCGTCTATCCAATAGAAGTAGAGCACAGAGGACACGGGGGAAGGCTCGCGGTGAATCAATGGAGAAACTGATGGTGGCTGTGGCCTGCAGCTGTATTTGAGGAACACCCATCAACGTACGAATGAAGGGTAGCCTTGCTACAACACCCGACTGCCGTGTCGGACAAGTGGATCTGTACCGTAACGGAGTTAAGAACGTACGTAATCTCACTCCACAGCAAGCTTGAAATGTTGTCGAAGAGTTATACAATTGGTACATTTTGTATAGCTCACTCGGTTAGTACGTTGCAAGCAGGGCTGTGTAGAGTGTTGCGAAGCAGATGGCCGCGGGTTCCAGCCCGGTATGGGGCAAGGCAAACTGCCGTGCGGGCTGCTAGCAAGGGTACGTTCGGAGACATTACACACCCGCCACAGAGGCACAGAAATCTGCGTTGCTATTTGGTCCGGTAGATACGGGTAGTTAAGGCACAGGTGCCATATTGGCAGCGGGTCTACTCTGTACCAACCATAGACTGTTACCAACCCTAGCAACGACGCTAGCAAAGCAAAGCCAGTCCTTCACTAGCCTATGGTGCGGTGGTCTCTTTTAACTACAACTTCTTTTCAAAAGTTTTTTCATTAAATAGGATTTATAAGAATTTAATCCTTACTGTTTTCTCAGAGGAACAGCTCCTTCCTTAGTCACTGGATGGTCTGCTCACTCTGCTGGTAATTGACTCTAGGAGCAGCGTTCATCGTACACGTGTTCCACAACAACAACACCAGGGCCTGGCGACCAGGCGGCCCACAAGATGCGCCTGCTTGTTAACGGCTTGATATTGGCCGGTGCCGATTATGTAAAAAATGCCAAAAGATCGGCTGATTAATCTGCGCACCGATAAATCGGTCGAACCCTAGTTATGTGTATTGGTGTTTGGCGTAAAATTTACTGATCATTTTGACGCCTTGTAGTCTATTAAATATTAAACTAAATTTCATTTTTGAACACCAACTTCACATTAGTTGCAGATTTATCCTTGCACACTTCATGGCATTGCAAATATATTAAACTCATTACCGTATGTGACATGTTGTAAAGAGAAGTCTGTGAGTTTATATATTTTCTGATGATTGCTTATTGGTGTAGTATTTTGGAAAACCCACTAGTCATTTTAGTTTGTTCCTCCAACAGTATGTAAGTATAGAGTCATTATATTATCTAATCTGAAAATCCGATTTCTCTCATAAATCTGTAAATATTAAAATTTGGGGATTACTAATACAATAATCCAAGCACTGCCTTAATTAGCTCTCATCCAAACTGCTAGATGCTTATTCAGCAATGAAAACCAACATAACACAACATAAAATGAAGAATATTATGGCAAGATATGATAGCTGATTAACAACAGATTCTAATTTAATTAGCTTTGCACTTGAGAAGTTCAATATGAACCCTTGAAAATAGTAAACAATTGACAGTCTTCTGTTACCTTTGTGTAATCAAGGCGTTTCTCTGTTAAAAGGAAGAGAAAAAGAGTGATGCTAATAAGAATCCTGCCAGTGTTTTCGACTGACAGCAGAATTAGCCAATTAGTGTTTTGCATTCCCTGCGGTGTGTGTGAGACATGGTTATTTGTTTTAACTTTCTCCAAACACATATGACATTATATAATCGTATCAAATTCCTCACATGCCTACCTATACATTTTCTCCTCCATATTTTCTACATTCACCTCATCTACTGGTATTGAGGCCTCTTATGTCTAGGAGCTAACTACTGTACGGTACTTCTGTGCATATGCAATGCACCTCAGGCTGGAGTTCAAACAGATTAGCTCTGTGAAAACCAATGAACTTTGCCATGACCAATATTACTGACATGTCCCAAACAAAAGTTAAAGTTTATAGTTTATTTGTCAGATGTACAGGACATGCAGATGAAGTTGCATGTATAGTGAAAATATTCAGCAATGCTGTAATACTAGTAACAATAACAGAACAATAAAAAGAAAAAGAATGATAAAAAAAATTAACAATAAAATACAGGGGTGACAAGAGAACAACAACCAATGTAGTCTATACATGTAAACCCTCTCAGATGCACAATTGGTCTGATAATGGTCATAAACAGATCTGACACCATGATGGTTCCTGATTCCCTGGTTCTGACCGACGTTTCACCTTGATAACGAAACACTACACTCCTGGGATGGTAAATTGTGCAGTACATGATCATTTCATTTTCTCTCTAAATCAATGATTGTGACATCAGAATCCACATTCATCCTCTACTCCTCAAGTCATTTTTCATTTGGGATCATTGGGCCGTGATTCTTTGTAAATTCATGAGTTGCTGATTTTAACTCATACAGCTATGTCCCCACTGGTTGCAATGCAGTGAGGATGGGCTGAGAGACCTATTTGAATATACAACAAATACAGTCTATGTCACACTCCCTCTGGGTTAGGCAACGTGAGTGCCACCCTGTGGCCGATTCCGCTCATGACCACCATGCCCATATTAGGACTTCTGTTTTCCATGATGTCTTCATCATACTCATCTGCATTCCATTTAGTAACCAATGTAGCCAATCCAGTTGTCAGTGTCTATCATTGTTCCATGTTACAGGTTGTTCTGTTTGTTCTGCTGTGTGTTGACAATTTCTTTGGGTTTTTCCCCATTTTATTATTAAATATTACCCTGGAAATCTAGAGGTCTTGCAAGAACACAATCTGAATTTGCTCAGCGAGTCACTCTGGTATTCAGTAATGATGGTCATTAACGCTGCCCTTGTAGCCGAGCTGCACCAATCACATCAGCACAACATTGCGCAACATTGCAAGATGGTTACAGATGAACACCAGTTATTTGAAATGGCTTTTGGCCACTACAATAAATGAGTTAGACTTGCTTTTTATCTAAAAGAGGAACAGAAGACAGTGCTCGAATCATTCCTTTGCAAGAACGACGTTTTTGCTGTTTTGCCGAGCAAATACGGCAAGAGTTTAATCTACCAGTTAGCTCTGCTGTTGTTCTGATTGGTCGTAGTGTTATCCAATTGCATGCAGTGAGATTTTCAAATGCATGCTTGGTGCCGCCCCTCGAGTTGGACTATTTTCATTACTCGATGCCAGACCCTTAATCCTTAGGACAATTAAATATGTCTTTAACGTCACATTTGTTTCTGCCTCATTTTAGCCCAGTTCATTGTGACTGTCTAATTTCAACTTCAATAGTTTGAAACTAGTGATGGGAAATCAAGGCCTTCTGAAGAATTTAAGGCTTTTGTCAAATTGGGTCAAAAAATTATTAGATTACTTAAGACATTGAACTCACTAGTGCCACCTGCTGGTCAGAAATAAATATGGAATTTCAGATACTGATAATGTGTCGTTGATGTGTCATTAATGTGTGGATAGCTAAGTGGGTTAGAATTTGGCTTTGTGGCCTCCCTTCTTGGTGCCTAGTTGTGGCATGGAGGGGGGGGTACTGTGATGGTCGCCCCTCCTGGTGAGGTGGTGTAGGTGCACCTGATACCTCTCCTGTGTGTGTTTTATGTCAGGTATCTGTTTTCCCTGACTTTTTCACACATGATTGTCAAATCCAGTCTCTGTTCATCCTATAGACCTCAATTATCACACAGCTGCATTCACTCATGTCGTTATCTGTCTAATTAAGTTTTGTTTGAATGTTAGTTAGTTGTCGAACATTGTTGATTGTAGGTCTGTGAGCGTTAGTGGTCTATGTTTGATTATCACCATTTTGCCGCTCGACGTCAGCTTTTTGCGTTATTACTAACCAACTTTCGTTTAGGTATATCAGAAGCAAGCAGTATGTTAAATCGGCATGGAAGAATGCTGCGGTGCCAGTCACTGGAGTTTAATATATCTGCATTCGGTTTCGAAAAAGGAAAGGGATCAACTGAAGCGTCGGACATCATCAATCACATGGTACTGTGTAGACAAACTGATTGAAGCCTCTGTCTTCTCACTTCAATCTAGAGACAAGCCTCGAATTGTCGGGGTTGTGCATCCAATCACTTTTGTAACCAAGCCTTTGGCTGTCTCCTATTCGGATGGAGAGTGAGTGGAAAACTGATGTCTGATTTGGGTGCTGGAGGAGTATAAGGAGAATGGAGTAGCTGATGTGGAAAATGTTCGAATGGCGTGACTGAGTGCTTAGTTTCAGGTGGACGCCCACTGCCATGGATTTGGTATTTCTCTGGTGGTAAAATGCACGATGGCGTGAAATCTGTACAGACATGGTTGTTGTTTAAAGAGTCTGAGTCAGAAGTTGTAATAATAATAGTTCATTCTTTCTCTGATGTTGAATTTTAAAATGGGTTTGACACATTATACACACATATGGAATGTAAACACAAAATTAGTATAAGAATGTAACTGTTCTTACTATTGCTATCTGAATTATGTATACTGACTCATATTATAAATCAAATGCCTACAATGGCTACTGCCTTCATTTATTGATCAGATCAAAATTGATTAAATTGCTGACCTGATCACATTGATGCAAAAGTTTCAGGTGTATAAAATATGGTTAATTTCACGTGCCTTTTCCTTAACCTCCTTGTAAGGCCTGTTCACATGTTACAACCTTGAATAAACTAACACTGAAAAAGGAAGTATCACTTTTCTGACTGGAAATATACAGAATTCCTCTGCAGAACTGTAGACATGCACGTCAACAGGATATTGGAAGTGGATCGTGATTTTAATTTTCCTTCCTGTGTGAATAATCTTTTACCTCCTTCAGTGACGAAAGTCTAATATCCGGGGTGGTCAAAATCTTTTCCTCGTTTATGTAAATTACTTGGTTTTAAAAAAAACAATCTTGTCTTGAAATGAATATGGAATGCACTGCTATGCCGAATGAGTCTGACTTTAGTACTTTAGGCTCTGCAGTAGTTCTATATGAATGAGGGGTACACTAAGGGCATACTGTAAATCCACAACAGAGCCAAGAACAACAGCAAGCTGAAAGCTGTGGTCTATATTATGCAGCTTGTGTATTACGCATTATTTCATAATTTTTTAACATCCCTCTGGTAGCTATTAGGGGGTTGAAATAGGGTCAATCAGGAAACTGAAGCTGCTAAGTAATCTGAGGACATTAAGAGAATAAAGATCAGTAGTATTAGTACCAGGGGTCCACAAATGTAGCCTGGAGGCCAGTATTATCAGGCCAAGCAGATCAGCTGTGAAGACCCAGTCAGAGAGGGTTGTTAATGGTCCCACAGCCAGGGGCTATTCCCACTGCTTCATCCCCCCGGTGAGGCTCTTATCTAGGGCTTTTGTCCCACCCCAGGCTGGTCAACTGGATCATCACAGTGGAGATGTGACTCTTATTTATAGCCTGGGTCCTGATTTGTTCCAGATGGATTTTGATTTCAGAAGACAAAGAAAGCCTTCAAACGGACATCTAGATAGTTTTCCTTGCTTATTGTTTTTGGTGTTAGAATGAGCTAAAAGTGTAAAGGGATAAGCTCTCTATACATTAAAATTTCTCTCTAAGTCCACAAAATCAAAGTTCTTCCACACCTGCATTGTCTAGCTTTCAAGCCACTTGTGTATGTATGGTTTTTTATTTCTTCTATATACTTGTCTTTACTTTAATATGACCATTAAGGTATGCAAGAATAGACACAATAAAAGTAATACCCTGGATTAACTTAATGGAATACTGTAGTCCCTGCTGGTATTTTTGGGTGCACAGCTCAACATTACTGTTATTTTTACTATTGGTTTTATGTGTTTTACTTTGTGACATTTAAGTGTGCATTGAGGCGACACACTGGCATACTTACTCTCTTTCCATTCAAAATGTCTAAGGGCCCAACTGTTTATTTTTAATGAGTTGGATAGTGTATGTTGATCTTTATGTGAGTTATTGCCAGCATTCTGTACCTGTAGATACGACCTCATAACTCCTGAACACTACCAGTACCTTGCCTATGTTTCCAGGTGTCGCATTGAGACCAAAAGCCTTGCAGATCACTTTCTTCTCTGCAATAACTGTGGATTTGCCTGTGAGGGGAGATGTTGGAGAACCCCCTCACAAACCTACAGTAATAGGGGGCATGATGCTGATGCCTGTCCCCCCCCTACATGATGCTCCAGGAGAGTCACCTCTCTCCAGCACTTTCCTCAGTGCCCTTCGAAGAAGGGAGTATGTCATCTAAATAGACCAGATGTCTGGGGACGTCTGCCAGCACACTGTTCACAAGGTGTTCAAAGGTGGCTGCTGCATTTTAGATTCCAAAACACAACCCTTTGAACTGCCAGTGAGTAGAAAAGGTGGCCCATGCCTTTGGAGTAGTCAGAGAATAGCTGAGCTCTCATGTGCCTCATGAGCGCTCTGTCAGAGTGACCATCGGGTTCTTGGTCACCTCCCTGACTAAGGCCCTTCTCCCTCGATCACTCAGTTTGGTCAGGCAGCCAGCTTTAGGAAGAGTCCTTGTGGTTCCAAACTTCTTCCATTTACGGATGATGGAGGCCACTGTGCTCATTGGGACCTTCAATGCTGCAGATATTTTCTGTACTTTTCCCCAGATCAGTGCCTCGATACAATCCTCTCTCGAAGGTCTAGAGACAATTCTTTGGACTTCATGGCTTGGTTTGTGCTCTGATATGCACTGTTAACTGTAAGTCTTTATATAGGTGCGTGCCTTAACAAATCATGTCCAATCAACTGAGTCCAATCAGGTTGTGGAAACATCTCAATGATGATCAGTTGCAACAGGTTGCACTTGAGCTCAATTTTGAGTGTCATGGTAAAGGTTGTGAATACTCATGTATATGTGCTTTTTCGTTTTTATTTTAAAAAATTTGCTAAGATTTCAAACCCACTTCTTTCATATTGTGATTATGGGGTATTGTTTGTATAATTTTTTGGGATATAGGGAATTTAATCCATTTCAGAATAAGGGTGTAACATAACAAAATGTGGAAAAAGTGAAGCGCTGTGAATTTAAAATATGCTTTTGTTTAAGCTACCTAAGGTAATTTACCTTAATCAATGCAACAAACTAGCTAGCTGCACTGCACTGTAGATGGGTCAAAACAATAGCTAACAAAATAGTACTGCCTAGCTAGCTAACATTTTACAACTAGTTAATGTGTAGTGTGCCCAATGATAAAAATGTTGGATATTTACAGGTTGTTAATATGATGACAGTACATACAGTAGTGGCACCTTTATATCAATCTAAACATACCCAACACAGACTTCAGGCCTGAAATTGTGCCTTCTTTTCTGCTTGAAAGAATATGTGCAGTCTTGAACAATACACAATGTTAGTGATGATATGTTAAGATCTAATTAGCCTAATAGTTGATCAGGGATAATATTGCTTGCCTTCAATGCTCCCTGTTTACTGCATATATAAGGATTTAACAGCACAGGTGAACAACGTGAGATATAGAACAATGTTGACGTTTGTTACTGTTCCTCATTCCTGTGGTACTACTGAAATATTTGGGTGCTTCCACAAAAAAGGGCCATCTGAAAGTGATGGGACGACATATCCACCCTGTATAACTCTTGATTGTGATGTTGGTGAGTGAAAACACACCCTCAGGCTTTACATGACACATAAAATATACATAAAATTAGACTAAATCAAGCCAGTACAATTAATATAATAAATATTCTAACAATCCTGAATTCTAAACTTAATTCACATGTTTGTCTCCATCATAAATATGGGCACCACTAAAATGGTTAGCTGGATGGATTGAAATTAATTTACATTTTGTTTTCTCCCTGTTCACACTCCACCTTGTTGGAACACTAATCCATCCTCCTGAACTGAACACCCTGGTCATCCACCCTCCTTACCTCACCCATGGCATCCTGAACTAAACCCCCTGGTCATCCACCCTCCTAACCTCACCCATGGCCTCCTGAACTGAACCCCCTGGTCATCTACCCTCCTTACCTCACCCATGGCCTCCTGAACTGAACCTTCTGGTTATCCTCCCTCCTTACCTCACTCCTCACTGGAAGAATTTACAATACACCAACATCATCCATAAATAATTACCCTGATGTGATTCTTTCCCTTTTAAAATTAACAGTAGTCTTCTCATTTGTCTATATGACAGCATGAATGTTTACTCTAACGTCACACCTTTAGTCAAGGCCGTAACCAGGATTTAACAAATACCGAGGTCAAAAATACCAACCCCCCCAAAAAAAGACATTTTAAAAGACAACATATTTATTTTCAATAACAACGTTTGTGTTAATTCAACAATAGGTTATGTTTGGGCCATGCTTAATAAAAGGATAATATTCATCACTTCACAACACCTTAATTATCCATATAATATT
>JACXGM010029589.1:0-13609 GCA_016801145.1 Umbra pygmaea
TTAAAAGGTAATTAAAGGCACTGGGGTTGCGGTGCCACCGGCTTAAAGGCACCGGGGTTGCGGTGCCACCGGCTTAAAGGCACCGGGGTTGCGGTGCCACCGGCTTAAAGGCACCGGGGTTGCGGTGCCAGCGGCTTAAAGGCACCGGGGTTGCGGTGCCAGCGGCTTGGGCCCGCAATCGCTGCTCGCAGCTATATTTTGGATTGTTTCCCTCATATTTCCATCCAAATGTGATACTTTTACAGGTGTATGGATGTCTCCCCTACTGGTGCAGCAGTACTTTTGACAGCTACAGGGAAAATTGTTTAGATAACCTTGTCAATTGCTGCTTTGGTGATTTTTTATTTCATAAAGTATACATCAATTTAGAAGTGTTGTACAATGTCGTCAGACCAAAATGCTTCTGTCATTTATTTTTTGCAGCATTATTTATTTGACAAACACATTTTCTAACTTGTTCCCCATTTAATACTTTAACACTTGATAAACAAATGAAAAAAGCCAGTGTAGAACCACTTTACAGTTAACCACTATACAGTTATAAATTCAATTATAATTACATACCTCGCTTACAAATGAAAGCACACAGTATCTTTGTTATTCTCCCTTTTCATTTGAACTTTATACAACCCCAAATCGGAAAGTTGGGACAGTATGGAATAAAAACAAACATAAAGAGCCATTTGAAACTTAAATTCACCCTGTACTATATTCAAAACACATTGTGATGTTTTACTTTGTGAATTTTTTTGAAAATATACACTCATTTCAAATCTGATGACTACAACACACTCAAAAAAATGGAGAGTCGACTGTTTACCACTGTGCAACATCACCTTGTCTTTTAATAACACTTATTATGCATTTGGGCACTGAAGACACCAGTTGGGCGAGTTTAGCAAGCAGAATTTCCCCCCACTCATCCATTATGCATGTCCTCAGCTGCACAACTCTACGTAGTCTCATGGCCATGTTTTGTGCTTCATAATGCTTCACATATTCTAAATCAGAGAGAGGTCAGGACTGCAGGGAGGCCATGCTAGCAACCGCATTCGCTGTTTAAGCAACCAAGCTCGTGAAATCCAGGCAGAATGTGGTTTGTCGTTGTCCTGTTGAAAAATGCAGAGACGTCCCTGGAAAGGATGATGTCTAGAGGGAAGCATACTGTATGTTGCTCCAAAATGTGTACATATCTTTCTGCATTAATGGTGCCCTCACATTTGTGGAAGTTACCAATGCCATGGGCACTGACACACCAAGTTGATTTTAGCATGCAGTTAGGGGAAATACTCACCCTAGAGTTAATGTATTATCTTAGTCAAATTGGGTTTATTGTCAATATGTACAGACTTACCTGTTTGCAAAGAACAAATCAAACGAAAGTAGGGGTGTAACGGTACACCTAACCCACAGTGGTGCATAATGCAGTTTGAGGATCACAGTACGACATGCATTGTGGTACACTGCAAACAAAATATTACATTTTTGTTAAAGATCCGTTATTAGTTTAACTGGCAAAAGATTGGAGCAGATCATCAGCAATAAAAACACCTACTGCTCTTGTTTTCTTTGGCCTCACTAGATTCTGATGAAAGGGCTACAAGTGTTTCCCGACATGAAGAGGAAATGTTTCACAAAATGTGCGCTCGTCATGTTATGTTAAACGATTTTTGTACACGTCTGAGATAAATGATAATAACAAACAAGACACTGATGATAATGATAATAAACATTTAGCAATATTAAAGAATAGTTCTGTCTGTAGATGCATTGGAGGATTTTCCCATGATGATTCATCACGACCACTCGCCATTATGTCTAGCTCTCTCATTACACTGACAAAGTTGGAAAAGTCCCAACAATGATTACAATGTTGATTACGATGTGAGCACAGGCTCAACAATATATTCATATTAATCCCATTTTTTTAATAAAAAATAAAAATAGAGTTGCTAGCCATTTATTTATAATTTAATATTCTATGTATTCGGTGCGAACCCGCAAATAGCACCCCGGCCCGTACCATATGTTACGGTGACATACCCATGTACTGTTACAGTTCTAAACAAAAGCGATTGAAATAGTTCACCATAACAAATGGTTCAAGTAGTATCCCTAAATCCAACTGATAATGCAACTCATTATGACTTCAGTCATAATGCTCCAGTCTCATAATTGTTCAACCCCATGAAGTGAATCCCTCCAGGGCTCTACGCTAACTTTTTCCCCAAGACGTACATGTACTCCTTAATAAAAACTGTCGTAGCACGCAACGAAATATAGGAGCGCATTAAAAAATGTCCAAGTAACACAGAATTTATACTTTTTTTTTCCCCAGTGTTTTCCCCACATTTCTCTCACTGCCCTGCGTTGTCACAGAAAACTACTGCAGTTGGCGCATGACTCCTTGCGGAATGTAGAAGGGGTAGTTTTTTTAACAATTAGAAGCGAGGGAAAAACGCATTATGGTAGGTTGTAATTTTTACTTGCACAGTGTGCTCGTAAATCATTTTTCCTTGTCTCACATGTCTATTTTTAGGAGCAAATTCTCGTGAAATTGGGGCAATGTAGAGCCCTGCCCTCAAAACAGCGCAAATATGCAAAACAGGTGTTTTCTCAAGCACACCTGATGCAACTAATCAAGGGGTTCCTTAGTTGCACCAGGCGTGCTTGAGCTAGAACAAATGAAATACCTGAACTGGCAGGTGTGTTGAGTGTCACGTTTGACTGTGTGTGAGAAAAATGGCAAATTCAAAAGAACATTCCAAAAAGTTAAGACTAAGAGATCATCACCCTTCACAAACAAGGAACAGAATACAAAAAAAAAAATTGCAGCCTTATTGGACCATGTTACCCATCAACCAATCCTCCACATGGACCATCCAGGGTTGCAGGGCACTCATTAGTAAACAAGACAGTGAAAATTATTCTTTATGTATTTCTGGGCCTACTACAACTGTTTCTGCTTGTGAGCATTGGTTAGGTGTGGCCGAATTGTGGGTTTATGCACAACTGCAAGCCTCTGGAGGATCCTACACCTTGAGGTTCGCGGGATTCCAGAGGCACCAGCAGCTTCAAATATCTGTTTGCTGCTTTGTAATTGCATTTTAGTCACTGCTAAATGTACCTCAAACTAATGAAAATAATCAGCCACTTTAATTGCGTGTAAATCTCCACAATCTCCTTTTGTGTGGCATTAACGCAGGTGTTATGCGATTCATACATTTTAATAATTTTGAACAATTCCTTTTAGCAACTTAAGAGCCAAGCTTCTTGGCATTACCTCCATTAAATCATTTGTTTGAACTGCTGGTCTCGATTGTACTGCAGACTTAATTAAGCACAGTCTATCATGCGCACCAGTGTTGTAGTACTCGAGACCGGTCTTAGTTTTTTGATGGTCTCGGTCTCGTCTCGGTCTCAACTGCATTTGTACTCGGTCATGTCTCGGTCTCGGATATTGAGGACTCAGGAATTTTTTTCAAGACCAGTCAAGACCATAACTGTGGAAATATCACTAAATTGTCAGTATATTGTTTATTTTTTGTTAACATCTTTGCTTTTATTGGATTCAAATCCACGCAATAACGTGACTCATGGCTAATTATGTATATCGTTACCGCTGTCACCCATCTCCGCCCCCTTTCACTCGCACTCCCAAGAAAGTGAGCTGTATTTGTCTGGGAGCAGGAGAAGATCTGTAGAATCTTCAGTAATACATTTCGGCTACAAGAACCATAAAGAATATATTTGTAAAACAACATCCAGAAGAAAGCATACAGCTTCTTGTAAATACTGCAGTGCTTCGATTTCAGAGACGGTGGGGACTGTCAAACTTTTATCGTCACTTAGAAAGGAAGCACAAAAAACGTAAGCTATAAGAGTGATGTTTAGCAAAGCTGGCTAGCTAACGTTAGCAACTTGCGTCGGATGGGGATTGAAAACCGGTTCCACTTGAGAAGTGTACATTTTTGTCCCACCAAAGTCTTATTTGATCGATGAGTAATGTAGACAATCTGCTGCGAGTGTCTAGCTAATGTTAAGTTACAGTACATCGACCTTACCTAATGTCATTAGCTGACATTAAAGCTCCGCGCTCTAGTAAAAAGTAGCAACCGTAAAAGTTACTTGAGTACGAGTAAGAAAGTATTCGATGAAAAAACTACAAGTAGTTAGTTACTAGTTACTTTCGATCTGATTGATAAGAAGCAAAAACCCTGAATTTCAGACTACTTGGAGATCTTTCACATAACTCTCCTTGAACGTTTCATTGTTCTGCTTATAATCTTTGCTTTCAGGTCATTTGAGAGTTGTTTTGAGGCCCCCAAGTTGCCACTCTTCAGAGAGTTAAAGAGAACAACTTGCAATTGTCAAGTTAAAGGATTTGATGCACCCAAATTTATGCACCTGTCTATTTTCGTTTTGATGCATATTGCACATTTCCTGTTAATCCAATTAACCTCATTTCACTACCAAAACATGTCTATGTCCTTGAGTTATTTAATAGATGAAAATGAAATTGCTGATCCAAACACCCAATTATTTACAAATGAAAATCATGGAAATTGTCAGGGGTGCCTAAAGTCTTGCATACATAATATACAGGTCCTTCTCAAGAAAATAGCATGTTGTGATGTTCATTATTTTCCATAATGTAATGATAAAAGTTAAACTTTCATATATTTTAGATTCATTGCACACCAACTGAAATATTTCAGGGCCCGTATTTATCAAGCTTCTCAAAGTGCCATTTTAGTCTTAAGTGCTGAGAATTGACAAAATGTACTCCTACTCTCAAACTTAAGTGTAAAAGCAAGTTGTCAAATTTATCAGAGCTAAGAATCAGTCTTACTCTCCCAGCTATTTAAGACCGCTCGAGAGGTCTCTCAAGTGGTTAAGAGTTGCCAGTAGGGGCTTGTGATGGCGTAGACAGAGACGTGCGCAAATCTTTTAGGAGAGGAAGAATGTTTAATTGTTTGATGCTGCTTAATTAATTAAAAACGGTATTGTTTGGACAGAGCAGGCATCATCTTCGTCAGCGACTGAGTGAGGAAAGTCATTTCATCAGTGACATTTATGCAGCAATTCATTTTCAGATTAATTGAAGGTGGCGATTATGCTTCGTTTGCAACGCAATGCTGATGATTTGGCCCATCACAACCATCAATAAGCCGAATTGTAATGGAAACAATTATTGCACTTACAGCTCAACACATTGTCACGCGTTTCACTGACTTCCCAACAACACCCTGCATAATCCAACAGAAGCAAACACAATTCATGCAAATAGCCGGCTTCCCAAGAGTAGTAGGTGCAATGGATGGCATTATATAAATATCATTGCTCCCAGCGTCAACGAGAATGTTTATATGAATAACAAGAGTTACCACAGCATCAACGCACAAGTTGAGTTTGATGGAGACTACAACATTTTGGATGTGGTACCCAAATGGCCTGGGTCTACCCATGACACGCGATATTTAATGAAAGTGGCCCGAAGCAGCTGTTTGAAATGCACTTTCTGCCCCTGGAGGATACACGCTCGTTGTTGCTCACCCCTTTCCATATGCCACTGAAATAAGCCCAAATGAACTACAACAGGTAGCCTTTTTGTAAGCTATTTATTCAAATTTTTTTTATAGTTTATTTATAGAACACTGTATCCTAAAATAGGCGATATATAATATATCCCTTCACAGGGCACATTAGGGCTGGGAGGTATACCGGAAAAAACTATATACCGGTATTCATGTATGTAGCGGTATGCTATATTCGTTACCGGTATTTTTTTCATGTCATTCCGCCAGCTGCAACAACTGAGAATAATCATATTTTGGAATAAACTGCGCCCCTAAAATCTTAATGCCCACTGCGGGACACACACAAACACACGTGAGAAAGAAACACCTGAAAGTTAGATAAACAGTGGAAAAAAACTATGGAGGGTGCAGGTAGACTTATCCGCGCAGCAGCAAGCGAAAAATGTGTTGTTAAAAAGGGTGCAATGTCGATAGTGTGGACATGGTTTGATTTAAGATCCCGTTTACACGTACACGGAGGGTTATTTTGAAAAACTGAGATATTTCCCTTCGTTTGTGCCCTTCGTTTACACGCAAACAGAGAATTCGCCCTTGAAAACGATTCTTTCTAAAAACTCCGGCTAAAGTGGAGATTTTTGAAAACTCAGTTGGCTTGTAAACGAAGGAAAACTGAGGTTTAGGCAGCCGACGTCACAGTATGCGCCAGTACATGCACCTGCGCCAAAAGTGCGACCTATGTTTACATTTTAATCTGGCTACTTTTGGGAATCTGATTGGCTAACGTGGGCTTCAGCCTTTCGTTATACTGCCACCTACACCTTTGGCATGCTCTTGACGGCATATACACGCTTGGTTCTATTAGCGCATGCACTAAGCCACTCGACTGATGTTATAACATGGGAAAAAAGCTAATGGGGGTTGTTTGGCTCGAGTTCAAAGGCTATTTTTCCGTGCCCAGAACCTGTGAAACCAATCTGATTGTCAGAACTATACCAGTAGTTAATCTAGTTAAATGACAGTGGGACTTTTTTGTAATTCATAAACCTAAGCAAGTACTGTGGTGGTGCCATGACATGCCACGGTTCAGTACTAAAGCCATAGACAGCGTATAGGCTTGTTTTTTTGCGGTTGCAAAGCAATTTATTAGTATTCCTGCATTTAATAAAGATTTAAACAATAGCACTACTTTTACTTACTCAGTCTTGTTTATTGGTGTTCCAACAAAAATCATAATGAACGAACAAATTAATTTCTTTCAACCCTTTACTTAAAAAATTAAATACCTTTAAATACCAGGATACCGTCAAACATTTGAAAAATATCAGGGTATTAAATTTAAGCCATACCTCCCAGCCCTAGGGCACATCATATTACACGAAGTGTGGTGGAGAGGGACTGGCCAGTGGAAGCGCAGATTCCACATTCTCCACTCAGAAATTCAACTAGCTACAGCAAGCAGTGTTTCTTATTCTCTCCAGTTCGGTTATCTTCTGGAATCCATGGTGGCTATATGATTACATCATTTACTCTAGGCTATATATAGGCAGGTCAGTTAACAGCACACTCGTTTGAAATATTTAATTGAGAAATAATGGAAACGCGTTGGAAACCTTTTTTGATCTTTAATTTACAATGTGTATATCATAATGGATTATCTTGAAAATTCTTTATTGTCAAATATTTGTTGAATGTCAACTCCTCTTTTGAATGTCACCAATGAATGTGAATTTATCTGAGAATAATCTTAAACAAGTACATCTATTCAGTGATTGGATCTTGCCTATGTCGTCATCCAAAATTATGTTTGCGCCACAGCCAAGTGTCGTGAATCAGCTCTAAGACTGACTCTTAAGATTTAGTCCTAAACTTCACTAAAAGTAGGACTGAGACGTTTGATAACTAACTTTTAAGCGCAGCTTTGAGCCAAGAATTTTCTTACTCTTAAGTCAAGTCTTAGCAGTGTTCTTAAGAGTAATTCTAAGAAACTTGATAAATACGGGCCCAGGTCATTTATTGTTTTAATACTGATGATTTTGGCATACAGCTCATGAAATGTGCAATGAAGTGTGCAATGAATCTAAAATATATGAAAGTTGAATTTTTATAATTACATTATGGAAAATAATGAACTTTATCACAATATGCTAATTTCTTGAGAAGGACGTGTGTGTGTGTGTGTGTGTGTGTATATATATATATATATATGAGTTCACTTGCAAAAAATAAACTTTTATCAAGATCCTATGTTTAGGTTCAGTAGCCTAAATGAAATTCTATATCATTAATGAATGGTGTGCTGGACTAACCAGAGCTCTTCCTTTTAAAACATACTTTGTTCCTATATTTTTAAGTATATGAACTCTTTAGGTACGAATAAAATACAATCGCGTTTTTGTTTGTATGTATTTTCTACACTTTAGTGAGGTGTCTGTCCGGATTTGTGTATAAATGCAACACGTCACATTAGGCTATTCAATTTTAGGTTTTCTGAAAAAAATTATTTGAAAATGCACGTTTGTTTGTGAACGTGTTTCACAAGATTTGTCATAGCTTGCACAAGAGTGCATGAGGAAAACCGCTCGGCCAGTGTGTGAAATAATATTACAATAAGGGAAAAGTGCTCAAAGTTACTAAATTACCGCTAACAGTGTTCAAATATAGGCATCATTTTGACACTTACCGCTACATGTTTTTTCAGGTTGGAGCTGGAATTCTTGTATGCTGAGATGTTAGTACGTTTTGGTGCACACAGCATGCATCATGATTATGAACTATACTTTTTGACGTCTTGAAGTGAAAACAGACTGAACTTGAGGCCACGGGTGATCCGATAGCTCGCACACTTCTTCCTCTGCGTTGGCCACCATCTTCCAACTAAATGCGCGCTAAATATAAGCGGGTGATTGATGCATAGCCACCTCTCGCAGTTTTTTCACTTGAAATTTACTTGAGTAAGAGTAAAAGTACCCATCTGTAAATATACTCTAAAAAGTACAAGTTACCGAAAAAATTAACTCAAGTAAATGTAACGAAGTAAATGTAATTTGTTACTACCAGCCTCTGGTAATGCGCCTCAGGTTATTGTATGGCACGTTACTTTCAGAGAGCTAATTTTTAAGTTCCAATTTACATTTGCAGATCAAATACATTACTTTTTACCAGCACACACTCTCTGGCTCATACCATATCAATCATTTAACTTCCTTGTTTACCTATTTGAAAAATGTGATGGCCAAAATACCATTGATTTATATTGTGTTTACTTTTTGATGAAACTGCTCCCAATTAAATCAATTTTGTACTTTCATAAATTACATGCAGTTAGGCTACTGACTTTCTGACCTCTTTGGATTAGATATATTTTGTTGCTTTGATTTCACATTAAAGCTACAAGACATACTTACAATAGTTGTTCCTAAACATCAACATTTCACATAGAATTACTGTATTCATTACAATACACAGCTTTTCTGCATTTTAAACATTTTACACATTTAGCTATGTTGTTTTGAAAAACAAAAGGAATGTTGCTGGTTTAAAAACAACATAACTTTATGTATTGTTGATAAAAGGCAGAGAAAAGTAAAGACTTTAGTGATTAAGATTTTACATTCTGTACTAAATGATGGTCACCCAGGAGTATTGAATACAGATGGTTAAGTTTATTTCAGCTTTGAGTGTTTAATATCTAGTTGTTTTTATGGGAATGTGGATCTTTCAGAACAATTTGAGATGCTCTTTCGATCATGTTTCACATTTTATTGTGTCATGTAGTGTGGGGTGCTGGTCTTGGTCTCGGCCCCTAAAAGTCTTGGTCTTGTCTCGGTCTCGATACACTCTGGTCTTGGTCTTGTCTTGGGCTCGGGTTAGGTGGTCTTGACTAGGGGTGTCACGATACCATTACACGATTCTTGATGCCGATTTCGATACCACGGTAAAAAAATGATTTTCTAAGATTCCAACTACTTGAACTTGAAACATTTATTAAAACACTTGAAAAATATCATAACAAGCTATAAAAAACATGTGCAATATAGCATATAACAACATAATAAAGTCCAATTAATGCTCACAGTGCAACAACTACTCCCTAGACACATTCCAGACAGCTTTTCAAAAGGTACTGTGCAAAAACAACAACAGTGCAAAACAAAACGGTGGATATAGCTGTGCAGCCATTCAGCTAACTAGATAAACATGTTTTTTTTCACAACATTGTGCACCGTTTCTTGGCAAGTTGCAATGACTTATGTGATCTATGCGATATCCACATTTACCACCAGCATCCCTTAATGTAGCTAGCATTACACAGGATTCTGTTTATTTATTATATATTTAAGCAATACAGATTGCAAATGTAAATGTTCTTATTAAATATTATAAGTTAGTAAATATGTCACACTATTCTAATATAGTTTAGTGGCATATTTTTGAAATGTTTAATGTTTCCATATTTGTTAAGCGATGTTTATCGCGTTGAATGAAGCGCTATTACTTTGAAGGCGAAACTACGAAAGGCTAGGAATCCACTAAAGAAGCTACCTCCCTAAAGAAGCTAGCTTCACATTGGAGCAAATTATTGTGTTGGACATCGGTCCCATACGGCTGTATTGTATTGGATAATGAAAGCTTTGAATCATATGTTCTTATCAGTTTACTATCTAATACGTTCCCCACCGGGGAACTGTATATATTAAGTTGATTTTTCGAACAGGGTTTCGGAAACGGGGCTTGCTCCGTCTGCTCCACGCATCAACTCGGTATTGCAGTACCGCCGGGAACGGTGCACCTACAAGTGTAAAAATTAGAAAAGTATATTATCCTCTGCCGAACGAAGCAGACTACCTAGCTAGCAACTGGAGGCGAAGCCCTTTTCGTTTGCTTTTGAATTTTCCTGCTATTTTCAGTTATCCTCCACTGACAAAGCTAGCTAGCTACAGTATTGCAAACACTGGCATCTTTGCTATCAGAGTATCGGTGCCCACGGTACTTCCAAAAAATGGGCATCGTCAGTGTTTTGTCATTTTAGAACCGGAAGGTTTCGGTAGTATCGGATCTCGTGACATTCCTAGTCTTGACTACAACACTGATGCGCACATAAAAATGCTTCAAAGAAATTAAGATATATTTAGAAGTGTTAATTTATATAATAAATAATTTAATATATAATTTATATAATAATAATTTAATATAATGAATAAAAAAAACTTATTTGCAAATATAATTGTAAGGCATTTCTTTCTAATTAAATCCAAACATTCAAATGAAGTATTGCACTGGTCACCTTCACCAAAGTCAGATAATGCATTCCAACGCAAGAGACTCTCAGTGCACCAACTCTCGCTTACAACTTCAGAAAACAGGTCAGGAAGAGCCACCCAGCTGCACATCTATCATATCGATGTAACGTTGTTTTAACAACAGCTAGTGTATAGAAGCAAAAACTGCTGCAGCGCAATCAAATTGCAGTTTCTCGAAAATGCAAGCCGTTCTAGTAATTTACATTTATTTATATGACAATGTACATAGAGACAAGCTGACACATTCCACCAAAGAGCTAGCTACTGTGGCTAAGTTAGTAAATTGCTTCAACATTTCTACAAAGCAGCTGCTTCCTGCCAATGTGCACTTAACTGCTTTCACTCTGCATAGCCAATCAACAGAACCAAGACTGATCTGTGGGCTCATCTGTTGCAGAGGTGTTACATCACATCACAAGGTAATGGCGACAATTTAGATTTTCACAACTTTACATTACAAATGTTACTCCAGACATAAACCTCATGAAAACCATGATAATCTCAATAAAATGCTTGTAGTGTCAACAGGTCCAAAGACCATGACGGCTGCTTGCCAACTTAACACAGATCAAACAGGTTTACTGTCGCAAAACTCAGGAATGTGAGGGGGAGCCCTGAAAAGTGGATGTGGAGGATGTGAAGAATGGTCTCTGTTAGGGAGCAATGAAGGGACATTCCTCTGACTGCATTCCTTCAAAACCACAAAAGCAACGAGGACACAATGAAATGGCTTACAGCTTTTACTGTGTCTTCACTGACACTCCACCTTTCCTGTTGACCCAACACAGCCTAGAGTCTCCCATAACAGACCCTGAGCGGGGGAGAGTTCCTGAGTGTGTGTGTGTGTGACAGTGTCAGGAGTGAGCTTAAGATCAGATCCTGTGTGTTGAGTAGAGGCACTCCTGGGACAAGAGAGCTTTCTTATACAGTTGTGCTCAAAAGTTTGCATACCCCTGGAGAATTGGTAATAGATGTACCATTTAAGAAAACATGAGTGAGCAGGCAAAACAATGTTTTTTATTTCTCATGGGAGACATATTCAACTGTAGATAACAGAATGGCACAATCATAAAACAAAATATGACAAAGAAAATAATGAAATGACCTGTTGAAAAGTCTGCATACCCTCAGTTCTCCATACTGTATTGCCCCCTTCAGTATCAATGACAGTGTGCAGTCATTTGTGATAGTTGTCTATAAGGCCACAAATTCTTGCAAGTGGTACAGCTGCCCATTAGTTCTGGCAAAACGCCTCCAGGTCATACAAAGTCTTTGGTCGTCTTGCATGAACTGAAGGTTTAAGATCTCCCCGGAGTGGCTCGATGACATTAAGGTTAGGAGACTGATGGCCACTCTTACTTTTTGTGCTGTAACCACTGAAGGATCAACTTGGTGCTTATGGTCATTGTCGTGACGGAAAGTCCCATGTGCAGCTTTTGTGGAGATGAATGCAAATTATCTGCCAGTATTGTCCGATAACATGTGGTATTCATCTTGCCATCAATTTTCAAAAGGATCCCCTGTGCCTTTAGAGCTCACACATCCCCAAACGTCACTGAGCCACCACCATGCTTCAGAGTGGGGATGGAATTCTTTTCACTATTCATACTTTGCACATGACGTCACACCTACTGGCTGGCGGGCAAGAACATCATTGTCCTAGCATCGAAACGTAGTAAGCTACAGGTGACGTCGCCAGTTTTACCATACAAAATTTGGTGTTTTAAGGTGAAAACAACATGTCAGATAGTAATGCATTAATTAATTCATGATTACTCATGATTACTCATGTACCCTTACGGTAAAGTGTTACCAGTGTGCTTATTCTTTCTAACCAACAACACACACAGATACACAAATTTAATCTAATTTGATAGAGACGTGACTGGCGGGCGCGCTTTATTAGTCTTTCTACGTGTTTAGTTAATGATCGGGCTATAAACGACCACGTCGGCTATGTAATCGCTGACAACCGGGACAATTTCATAGTGGTTTGTGTAAACCGGGACAATTTAGCGTAGGCAGGTGTACGTATTCATATTCATATTCAGATGAAGACTTCATCACAAGACGGAACAGATTGGCAAACATTAGTGGGAAGCTAGCTAACTACTAGTAACACCTTTGCTTTGATTATGAAGGCATTCCTGTTTTTCAGCTACGACAGCTTTGTTAACCCATTCACCCATGAAAAAGGTTAGCTAGTATCCGTACTTTTGTAGGCTTTTATTTTTTGTGCAGTAATGTGTCGGATTCTCAATAGACGTAAATATCTCAACTCCAAGTCTGGTAGAGACTTTGCAAGCTTCAAAGCAATGATAGTTACGAGTATGTTAATATTTTCATGATATCTAATTTTATAATTTGGTTGATTGATTGTATTATTGGAAATCCAATCCGCAATTCCCCTAGTTGGCCACCGTTCGTCACCTTTTTATCTGCGTTTCTTGCCCTCCAGGTAGTGCTGGGCGGTATACCGGTTCACACCGAATACCGGTATTTATTTTCGTCATGATATGAATTTTTTACATACCGCCATACCGGTGTATTTAAATAGACAACGTCCGGAAAGCAGCGCCTCTGCGACACTGCTGAATACATTAAATTCCAACCTGGAATGCTGTTTGATTCATATAGCCTACTCTACTATTTGGGTGGGATTTTATGTCAATCTGGGTGCAATCTACAGTAGCTACTATAGAATTCGACAGGAGGAATGCCCAAGACAGAACGCGAGTGTAGCTTCTGTAGAATATACGGCAGGAGGAA
>JACXGM010029590.1:0-13609 GCA_016801145.1 Umbra pygmaea
TGGAGATTTGTGGGATGCACATCCAGGGCACGAAGCTCCCGTTCCACCACATCCCAAAGATGCTCTATTGGGTTGAGATCTGGTGACTGTGGGGGCCATTTTAGTACAGTGAACTCATTGTCATGTTCAAGAAACCAATTTGAAATGATTTGAGCTTTGTGACATGGTGCATTATCCTGCTGGAAGTAGCCGTCAGAGGGTGGGTACATGGAGGCCATAAAGGGATGGACGTGGTCAGAAACAATAATCAGGTAGGCCGTGCCATTTAAACAATGCCCAATTGGCACTAAGGGACCTAAAGTGTGCCAAGAAAAAATCCCCCAAACCATTACACCACCACCACCAGCCTGCACAGTCGTAACAAGGCATGATTGATCCATGTGCTCATTCTGTTTACGCCAAATTCTGACTCTACCATCTGAATGTCTCAACATAAATCGAGACTCATCAGACCAGGCAACATTTTTCCAGTCTTCAACTGTCCAATTTTGGTGTGCTCTTGCAAATTGTAGCCTCTTTTTCCTATTCGTAGTGAAGATGAGTGGTACCCGGTGGGGTCTTCTGCTGTTGTAGCCCATCCGCCTCAAGGTTGTGCGTGTTGTGGCTTTACAAATGCTTTGCTGCATACCTCGGTTGTAACGAATGGTTATTTCAGTCAAAGTTGCCCTTCTATCAGCTTGAAGCAATCGGCTCATTCTCCTCTGACCTCTAGCATCAACAAGGCTTTTTTGCCCACCGGACTGCCGCATACTCGATGTTTTTCCCTTTTCACACCATACTTTGTAAACCCTAGAAATGGTTGTGCGTGAAAATCCCAGTAACTGAGCAGATTGTGAAATACTCAGACCGGAGCAGTCGGCTCATTCTCCTCTGACCTCTAGCATCAACAAGGCTTTTTTGCCTACCGGACTGCCGCATACTGGATGTTTTTCTCTTTTCACACCATTCTTTGTAAACCCTAGAAATGGTTGTGTGTGAAAATCCCAGTAACTGAGCAGATTGTGAAATACTCAGACCTGCCCGTCTGGCACCAACAACCATGCCACGCTCAAAATTGCTTAAATCAACTTTCTTTCCCATTCTGACATTCAGTTTGGAGTTCAGGAGATTGTCTTGACCAGGAACACACCCCTAAATGCATTGAAGCAACTGGCATGTGATTGGTCGAGTAGATCATTGCATTAAGGAGAAATTGAATGGGTGTTCCTAATAATCCTTTAGGTAAGTGTATATTCACACCTTTTACTAATAATATTATATATTCCAAATTAAAATAGGCTACTGTAATACCTGTGGTCAGATCAAACTGAAACTAGCTTTTTCAATAAATGACAAGTTATACATTAAAAAGAACTTCACTTCTCAAAATGACTTTTATATTATCCAGTCACACTACAAGTCACATTTGCACCTCCTGGGAAGCGGGAGACTACGTTCAAGTGATGGTTGTCGAAGTTGCAGATGACTTGTACATTGATTGAGTGATATTGCTTGCGGTTGAGGTATGGGAATGGGTGTGTTGAGGGTGCCTTAATGCATATGTGAGTGCAGTCTGTAGAACCTTCTCTTGACCAGCAGCTGTTGTTGCGCTGTTTAGGGGAAGAAAATATATTGTGTGCCCAGTTGATTTATTCCATCCACAACTCGTGGAAGAGCGTGGCTGATGGATGGCTGTGATATACCCACCCGGTCTGCTATCTCCCGCTGCAATGTCCCAGTGACTAAAATTCCCAAGGTGGAGAGTACCTGCACATGGGGTGGTAGGGGATTGGACCATTGGGTATAAATACAGAGCAACGGATCCAAAGTATCACACAGCTCCATTAAAACATGTGTCTTGGAAGCCTAAACCGTCTGATCAAGTACTTGCCAATCTCACCAAATACTTCAATGTGATCCTCAAAGATGTGTTCCCTTCTGAAAGCATGTATGGCAATGTTGTCAAGCAGCAATAGATGTGCCATTTTAATAGCATGCCTGATGTGCAGAAACAGGCCCATTTTGGCCCTACAAATAGTGCGATCAATCATTAAATAATGCAGGATTTAATCAGCTTAATTTCTAATGTAAATTGCAATGTTAGTGCTTCTTTGCATACCATGATTTTGTTTTCGACGCAGAATCAGATATACATTACAGTAAAATACTTTCATGATAAATGACGACTGGCAGCCAGATTATAAGATATGCATATTTGTCCCGTAAACCATTTTCTCATTCTACTACACTGGCATTAAAGGCATGGCCTCTGGCTCTGGGTTAGGAGGCCACTCCCCCAGCTGTGTTGACAGAGGCGGCTCCCCACCATGAAGGAGAGGAAAATGGGGGTAAAATAAATAAATAATACCACAGACCTTATCACATGGACCTGATAACCCTGAAGTAGAGGCTGGACATTGGTGCTCTTCAGGGACACTTTAAGGTTAAAGCTAAACCTAGTCTCCTGCTCCCATTCTGTAACCAGGAAGAGGCAAGTAGGCAGCTTCCCCACACCTCAGCCACTTGATAGACACCACTGGTATCCCACGAGCCACAGCACACAGGAATTTACCAGTGCGCTGAGCCCTGTCCGTGACCAGGTGGGTCATCTCGGCCACATTCTTTGCCAGGCTGTCCCCCAGCTGAGCCACCACCATCTCACCTACCTCTTCGACCTCTCACATAAACAGGACATTGGGCAGGCTGCCGAAGTTTCATCCTCCTGCATCCTCTTTGATTTATGTTTAAGGTACTTTATTCTGTAATGTGTATGTGAGGGAAGTACATATATATGTACATTGTCAAAATAATGGAGTCTACTGATAATGAAAAGCAAGAATGTAGGGCTTCACTTTACACCCGGCACAACAAGAAGAGGAATGGCCACCCCACTGAGTCTGGATCCTCTCTAGGTTTTTTCCTTGGAAGCAAGTAACTGGGGAGTTCTTCATTGCCACAATTTCAAATTATTGCTTGCTCTTTGGGGTTCTAGGGTGGCTGCCTGTAAAAGCACTTTGTGACAACTGCTGATATGGCTTTATAAAATACATTGGATTGATTGATTGGCTTAGGCCCAAACAAAACCCAGCCAAACAGAAGGCTGTATTAACATAAATAGCATGCACTTGAATACAGTGGATTCACTTAGGCCACGAATACAAGCTTAAATCTTACTGTCTAAAAAGGTGGTGCACAGGCCTTTCTTACTTTGATGGCTCAAGTCTTGTAAAATCATTGTGGGAAGAACATGCTAATTTAATGATAAATACAACAGTAATACATTACCGTGACCGGAATCTCAACAATGAAGCACTCACACAGCTGGGAGAACACAAAAACAATATAGGGACAGTGATGCGCAAACCTAGAAATGTTGTGAAAAATAATGATGAAATGAAGTCCAGCTGTGTGTGCATAGAAAATGGTAGAGGGAGTCCTAGATGAGACTGTTTATATCATGTCCAGAATGTCAGGAAGGAGGTGCCAGCGTTGCTGAAAAAGTCCCTCAAGCACCAGGTGGGAGACAGGCTGTTACACTGATACTTAAACCTGGGGCATTTTGGTGGCATTTCAACATTTTGTGTTTTATACTTAAAAGACTTTGTTCATCAATAGAAATGGTTGACTTTTTTCAATATTGTTTTATAGGTTTAACATTTGCACCAAACGAGCAATAACATAATTTACATTCAAAATGTGTTTAATATCCAGCCAGTATCCACACAATAGAGTAATGCATTACATTTTTGTAATATTAAATTTTTTTAGGGCCACCATAAACACATCAGAAATATTATTATCGAGATTGATGTATTGAAAATGAATGTATTGGAATTTTAGAATGTTGATGTCCTAAAGATGTCATTGGTGACAAAATGGGTCTAAAACATGCTGGTGCTGCTAGTGTTACATTTTTTTTTTTCTTATTTTTATATTTAGGCTGATAACAACACAGTAGGTGTGATGCTGTGTTGGCTGGATGCTGGCTGGTGGTTGTGGAAAAGTATGCCCTTACTAATGTTGAAGATTGGTATTCTCATGATGCTAAACAGCATCTGCTCTTGGCTGTTAATGGTAGGGTGAAAGGCCTGGTTATTCTAGTGTTTAATGTTACCCATTGCTTTCAAAAACCACATAGTTGAATCAGTGCTTGACATTCAGTTCTTTAGTGACAGACTCAGCCTTAGATCTCAGGAATTATGTTACCAGGGAACAATCTCCTAAAATGCCATTACGTTAATATGACCATCAGACCAGGGCTGTCCCTGTGCAACCTGGATGCAATGAGCAGTTGTGAGTGTAATTGGATTTGGTAGGGCATTGTTTACAGGGATGGTGGAGGGGTATTGTAATGATGAGGTGTACAGAGGAAGGAGTCAAATGCAGGTTTTCTGTTCTGGTGTTTAATGGGCTCCAAACCCAAGCTTGCCACACAGACTAAAACAATAATCATGGGCAACAGTAATACCCAAAACAAATCACACACCTTATATATGGTGGCTAAAATACAAGAGTGTCTACGTAATACTTTAAAGTCCTCAGACTCACCTCGGAGGGCAGTAATATTGAAAATCATATACACCTATGTATACACATCAAACAGGATACACCAACACACACTAAACTAACAAACATATAGATAAATATAGCAGAGTTGGACTGATGATTCTGAGTTCAGAATCATAGAGCCCTCCTAGGACCGGAGCGCTGTCAGAAAGCCAGCGACATCCTGCTCATCCGGGACATATTCCTCCCTATCCACGAGGTTCTGGAGACCACCCATCTAACGCCTCAAATCCAGGATGGACCTCAGCATGTACACGAGGCCACCCTTGATCTCCAGCTCCTCGGCCTAAAGGAGAGGGCCTTCCACCACAAGCCTGAGAGACACATGGAGAGAGAGATTAATATTCATGCTAGATGATAATTGCAGCTGAGATGTCACCTCATTAACTCTCCTCAGGACATTGTAGGGCCCCGCAAACCACGGACCCAGCTTCTGGAACGGCAGACGAAGGGGCAGATTCCAGATCGAGAGCCAGACACAATCTCCAGGTTGATAAAGGGGCGTGACCCTGCCGTGGTGGTCAGACTAGACCTTTTGGAGATGTGGGTAGCGTTCCATGTGTCTTCCATGCACCCGGAACCACTTGTCCACCGCAGGGACATTGGTCTGGCTCGGATGCCATGTAGCCAGGGCCCGGCTGGAACTCCAACACATACGAGAATGGTGTTAGGTTCGTAGAGGAGTGCCAAAGCAAGTTCTGGGCATACTCTGCCCAGGGCAGGAATGCCAACTACGTCCCTTGCCGGTCCTGGCAGTACAACCCAAGGAACATACCAAATGCTTGGTTTACACGTTCCACCTGCCCATTGGCCTCCAGATGGAACCCAGAAATGAGACTGACTCTGGACTCCAACCTCTCCATAAACGCTTTCCAGAAGTGATAGGTAAATTAGGGACCACAGTCTGAAACAATGTTCTCCAGAAGGCTGCAATGCCGGAAGACATGGGTGAATAGAGCTGCAGGGCTGTGGGAATACCGCACAGAGGTAGGAGATGGCAAGCCTTCGATAACTGGCCCACAATGAACTGGATCACAGTGTTTCCCTCAGAGGGAGGGAAATCAGTTAAGAAACCAATAGAAAAATGTGACCATGACCGTTGTGGGACCACAAGAGGCATTATATTCCCTGCCGGAAGGTTTCACAGTGCTTTACTCTGGGTGAACATAGAGCAGGAGGAAATGTACACCACCACATACTTAGCTAGGGATGGCCACCAGTACCTGCCAGCCAGGCAGCTGATGGTGTGGCCGATACCATGACCAGAGGAGGGGGTGGTGTGTGCCCAGCAGAGGATCCTGTCCCTAACTGAGGCATGTACTGTCGATCAGCAGGACATTGCACAAGGGCAGGGTCCTCCCATACTACTGGTGCCACAATGCAGGCCTCTGGCAGTATGGGCCAGTCATTTATTGGCCTCTTCTGTGTGTCATACTGATGGGATAGAGTATTGGCCTTCCATTCCAGGGTTTACCCAGTGAAGCACAATATTAAGGCAGAGACCCTTTCGCCAATGAAGCTGTGGTGGTGAAATAAAATCCCAATTTGAGTAGAAACCCCTGGCAACGAGACACATTCCTGACGTAATCCTTGGGTAGTGCCAGAAACGGACACTGGATGACCCATTAGGGTAGTGTCTGCTGAGCTGGTGTAGAACATTTAGAAGTGAGTTAGAATATAAATTTAGAGGAAACAGTGTGCTACTTAAACAGCAAAGATCATAACCAATTTTGAATAAAATGACATTTTTATCCCTAGGCCTATTTTACTAGATGCAATTAACTTTACAAATAAAACATGAAATCAATGACAGGAATTGGAATATGTTGACTAATATTGTCATTACCTATAATAAAAAATAAACCTGCTGTTCAACAAATCACAATCTAGCTATACTACTGGCATCCCAAGTAAAGATTGAAAATATAATGTTAATCTAATCTCTTGATGTGCAATGTAGAGTTATATAATGTAGAGTCAGTGTTGGGCAAGCTACTTGTAAAATGTAGTGAGCTAAGCTACTAGTTATTGTACACTAAATGAAGCTTCACTACACTGAAGCTCCCCCCAGGAAAATGTAGCAAGCTAAGCTACAATTTTTTTATATTGAACCGACTTCATTCAAAGTCAGTGCTATCTTTTAAAGGATTATTTAATGAATTTAATGAATCCTTTTGTTCTATTGCTTAATTATATCTCTATCACACAATGGCACCATATTGTTTTCAATAATAGAGCTGAATAAATGTTTCAAGCACACACAAAAACAAATGAACCATTTTCAGACACAAAGCAAATTAGTTAGTCTTCATAAAGTAAACCTTTGTCGACCTAAGTTATGCCCATCATTACATTTGACTATAGTAAAACATGACACAGACCCTTTGAGCTATATTATTACTTGTATTATTTAGCTAGCTTAACAAATTAACACATTATGATATGAATATGAACCAGCCGCGGTCGGTGGATCTTAATTGGGGAGGACGGGCTCGTATTACGCTCAGAACCGGAGTGAATGGAATGTGTGCAAATCAAAAAAACAATTGGTTTTGTTCGTTGCGCACCATTCCATTCACTCCGGTTCCGAGCGTAATACGAGCCTGTCCTCCCCAATTAAGATCCACCGACCGCGGCTGATATGAACATATTACATCAGTTGTAATATGCTACATATACTCCTAAATTATTCTGTTAGGCTACATTGTCTATTATTGTTTTATGTGGTTAACGTATTTCTTAAAATTTGGTTAGTAGGTTTTATGTGTCATTGAGAACAGGGGAAAGTAGCACAATCTGATGAGTGAAGTATTTCATAAAACTAATTTTAAACATCATTTAAGTGCTTTAATTAGTATGTACAACACAATTCCATTCAAGATATAATATTTTAGGAAACTGTAGTCTATCTGTACAATAGAACATCCAACTCAACTCTTCATAATCTAACATCACCTAGTAACACAAGTAACCTTCTTTGCTAATAATTTACTTTTTAAATTGGAAACCGATGTATAAATCACCAATTCTAACTGACTGTAGTGGCCTGTTAACATAGTGGCTTGAATTTTGGTGAGTAGACTCTGTGTGGCAATGTCCCTGAAATGTTGTACAAACTCCCTGCTGAATGCATTGTGCTCACCAAGTCTGGGTTTAGAATATCTTCCTCACTCTCTGCTGCAAGCAGGAACATTTCTGAATACTAGACATAGATTATTTAGGCTTGTGAACTGGGAAGAAAAGTATTTCCACAAACAACGAAAGGGAGGAGGTGGGAGGAGTTGAAAGCAACTCTAGACGACACTCTGCGCAACTTCACGTGCTAAATCTGTATGATTTTGACTTGCGCAAAAGTGATTGACATGAACAAATCTTTTAGAGCAGTGATTCAGTACACCGATTTCACTGAAGACTTGAAAAAAAGGGAATTGTTCAGGATTCGCACATCACTATTCGGCTACACATACAGGCTGTGTATGGTGGTAGCGTGAGTCACTTACTGATCCATAACATCCTTAGAAGTTGTATTTCAGAGTTGAGCTTCAGAAATACATTCAGAAAATGTAGTTTGTGTTGACGCTACCGCATTACTTTATAAATAAACTAGCTTCACTACTGTAAAGCTACTTGATTCAGAAAACAGTAATGCTACGACCACGTTACAGAGAAATGTAATTAAACTAGTAATGGCGCTACTTGTAGCGACGCTACTGCCCATCACTGTGTACAGTATTAATTGCTGGTCTACCTATAGCAGTGAGATTACACTAATGCAGTCCTAGTAATGCCAAGATGCGAGACAGACCGCTGCGACAGCACCACACTGACCCCATACTCAGAAGCATCCATCTTCACCACCCAGGGCCAATCGGGTGGTAATTTAGATAAACTAACTTTGGAGAAGGCATGTGACAAGACTGCATATTCAATAGGAATGGAAGTGTTGGAAAACACTGTGTGGACATTCCACCGTGATGGCCCTAAGTGAAACCGGAAGACACCATCCCAGGCATTCACACGACCACCCATCTAGGGACATACAAGTCCAAGAAACAAGAAGGCTTATGCATTGAAAGCCAGGGCAGCCCTAACATTATAAGGATAGCAGGAGTACTGTGGTTTTGTGCACAAGCTGGGAAGGATGCGAAGGATCCTATCTATAAAGTTGCCAGCTGCCCCTGAGTCTACTAGGGTCGTAAGCGGAGCATCACTAGGGGGATGAGGGAAGAGACTGGTAGGAATTGTGAGCTAGGAATAACATATAGGAACTGTATCTAAAGTGCGGTGCGAAGGCCTGAGCTGCCGCTCCTTGGTCCTAAGAAGCATAGGTGGCAATAGGCCACATAGTGCCTAATTTTACTACAAAAGGTGATCCGCTCCTGACGCCTTGTGGGACCCCTGTCTCTGTCCTGGATCCCCTCTGTTCCTAAATCCATATTACCCAATTACTGCAGTAATTGTTGTGCTTTAACAACTAATTGCGTCTGGGATTACCCATTTTGGGAAGCTCCTAATGAAACCTAAATAACCAGGTAATGTGAGTTTATAACTAACTAGTTAATTAATCATTTTATATTATTTCTATTCATATCATAGATCTCTGTTTACTAATGAACTCCCGTTATTGGTAATTTTGTTGTTATTCTGGAACTTCACAAAATGTGTGAACTCAGCCGCACTTAGTTTGAGATGAACAAAATTGTGAAGAGGGGAAAATACATTAATGGATGTCATTTTTTGGACACACACAGACAATTAACCCTGCGTTTATGTAAAGATTCACAGATTATTTTTTTTTTACCTAATTTGGACAAGAAATAATTCAGTCCGGGCCAGTGATAAAAAAGTTAATGTTGGACGCTCGGGGGGAGCTCAAGGTTTCGGGGGCACATACAGAGTCTTACCGATAGTCCTGCCGCTAGCGTCATCAACAACATCCTGCTCATTTTCTGTTAAAAGCAACGTTAAACAGCTCGAAGAGGTGCTGGGAGTTAGAGCATCATCAACAGTCCTTCTGCTATCAGACTCCGATTCATTTTTAGATTTGATTTTTTTATTCTGACGGATTTGTAAAGAAATCTGATATTCTAAATGTATAATTACTATTATAAATTAAATTATATTTTGAACAATTTTATGACTAAAGGTGTAAACTAAAGATTGTTTGACTAAAGATTGTATCGCGATTATCTCGCAAACCTGCTAGCAACGAAACCTTATGCTAGCAACGAAAGCAAGACGTTAAAATTACAAAATAGCAACACTGCAATGATGCAGGACATCATCCTTCACAAAACCAACATGGTACCAATATGGTTGGAAAGAGGGGGTTCCGCTGATAAAATAATGCCAATGTAAATAATGAGGAGTGGTTCGTCCATGTGGATTAATGACAGCTGAAGATATCGCGTCACAAAGTTCGGTACTTTTCACTGACTATATTTTGGTAAACTAAAAACATTACAGTCAAACAAGGAAATGGTGTAACAAAGCATTTATTTTCTGTAGAAAACACACAACTGTGTAGGGGGCGGGGTTAATTTAATGAAATAACATTTCAAATGTTTCATACATCGCTATAAAATGCGGCCCTTCACTTGGTTTCAAAAGCTCAATGTGGCCCTCAAGCAAAAATAATTGCCCACATCTGCTTTAGACTCAATATTTCTGATTCAGGACTGCTCAATGTATTCACCATGTGACTCCATTAATTTCAAAAGCATTATTAGGAGTCAAATTCCATTGCATATTGTATTTTTTACTCAGTTAAAATTTTTTATATACTCAGACATTGAGATGAAATTGGTTTTACATACAAACACTCACACATTCATCAGAAATAGACTGATCATATTGGTCAATTGGATCATGCCCAGAGAAAGTAGTTACCACAAGTCTGCACCCGACATGATCAGGCAATCACTATCTAGGGGAGTCAAGGTGGCCAATTGTTTAGGGCCTATGATTAATTTTTGAAGAAACACCCAGAAGAATGGTTCAACCCCCCCCCCACACACACTACCAAGGTGAAGCCTTTATCATTCTGTTTTAGAGCAAGACAGTTAAGCCTAATTGCTCCAAGATTGTTTCTGTAAATAATAATTCTTTCTTAATCAACTTACCATTAAAATTGATTCAAATCGTTTAAATATTTGGGAAGGTTAATAAATTGCTACTTTTTTGTCCACTGAGTATTGTATGATAAAAAACCTAGACACTGTAACGTTTCTCAGTTCCTCTTCCCAGAGAACAACATCTTTCCTTTCCTAGTTTGCTCAGAACTACATTTCCCTTAACCTGGACTCAATCAACCAAATTCCATTCACCTGCTCTCACCCAGTCCTATATATGACACACACACACCATTGCCTCTTAGCGAGGTATTGTAAGTACCGTATATACCCGAATATAAGACGACCACCCCATTTTCCAGATTTATTTTTGGGGACCAAAAAGATTTTTGGGGAAAAAATCTGGTTTTCAACAGAAAATAATTTGATTTGAAAATTCTAGTGATAATTAATTGAAAAAAAAAAACAACATTTTAACACCATTCATTAAAGGTGCTATAATGTAACACATGTACTGTAATAAATCCAAAAATGATGCCAATGCCTCATCAGATATTAAGGAAACATGTTACGATGAAATTTTCTGAAAACAATGCTAATGTCGGTATTTTTTCTTTTGGAAAAGTATGTTCCGTGACAGAATTTATGTTTAGGCCTGTGTGTTGTTATCAACTGCCCGTTTTGACAGCACGAACGGATTGCCAGGCATACCTGTAAAAAAGCAAACCCAGCGCGCTACAGCCATGGATGCAGCAAACAATCGAACGAGATCATAGAGATTCTAGACAACCTAAAAAAACACTGCATGTTTCTAAACGGTTCCATGACCATAGACGTAGTAAAACACCGTTCACTTGTCATGATTGCTCTGATCTTGTTCGTCACATTAGTTTGGATTCAAGGGGAGGAGGTGCGCGGAGGGATACAACTCAGGTATTTTTTGAATTTGAACTGCAGTACCCATTTTTTAACGCTGGCTGTCCGTTTTACATATAGCACATTTAAATACATTAAATGTTGCCCCCTGTTTTCTGCGTATCCCCCATGATTTTATCTATATCGCGAATATAAGACGACCCCCAATTTTTCAGCCTATTTTTAGGACAAAAACCTTGTCCTATATTCGGGTGTATACGGTACTATTCATTTTCATACTGAGCATTATCTTCTTGTAAATGGTATTCTGGCCTGACCCCTGCATTTTGTTTGAAGTATTTTGCCTTTGATTATCCTTTGTACCTCAGCATTTATTCTTGTCTTGTAATTCCGGCCTGACCCCTGCATTGTTTTTTGAAGTATTCTGCCTTGGGTATTCTGTTGTAATTTAGCCTACATTCTGCCTTCTTCAGTACAGAATAAACATTGTTCTTTTTACATTTGAAGTGAATCATTACAGACACACCAAAAAGCATATGTAAAAGCATTTTTTAAAGTAACTCAAAGTAGTTTAATTAGTTACTTTCAATAATTAGTAACGCAGAAGGTAACATAGTTACATTTTGGAGAAGTTACTAAGTAAAGTAACTAGTAACGTTCCCCAACACTGGTCCTGGGACATGAGCCAAGGGTTCTGGGCCTGTATTTATCAAGCTTCTCAAAGTGCTAAGAATTCACAAAAGGTACTCTCCAACTTAAGTATAAAAGCAAGTTATCAAATTTCTTAAAGCTATGAATCACTCTTACTCACCCATTTAAGACAGCTCGTGAGGTCTCTCAAGTGGTTAGGAGACCAGTAGGGGCTTGTGATGGCACTGAGGAGACAGAGACATGCGCCACTTTTTTAGGAGAGGAATAATGTTTTTGATTTTTTTGACGACGTACAGTTAAATAAACTGTATTTTTTGGACAGAGCAAGCATCATCTTAGTAAGCGAATGAGGGACCTCATTTCACCAGTGACTTTACGCAGCATTGCATTTTCAGATTAATTGAAGGTGGTGATGATGCTTTGTTTCTTGCAACAGGAAAAATGTAGCAATGCATTGCTGATGATTTGGGCCATCAGAACCATCAATAAGCCTAATTGTCATGGAAACAATTAGGGCACTTACAGCTCCACAAATTGTCATGCATTTCATTGACTTCCCAACAACACCCTGCATAATCCAACAGAAGCAAACACAATTCATGCAAATAGCCGGCTTCCCAAGAGTAGTAGGCACAATGGATGGCACTCATATAAAGATCATTGCTCCCAGCATCAACAAGCATGTTTATATGAACAGGAAGTGGTACCACAGCATCAACACACAAGACTACAACATTTTGCATGTGGTACCCAAATGGCCTGGGTCTACCCATGATGCGCGGATATTGAATGAAAGTGGCCTGAAGCACTCTAATAGGAGATAAAGGATACCCTTTACGCTGGTGTCTGCTCACCCCTTTCCATATGCCATTGATAGAAGCCCAAATGAACTATAACAGGTGACGTATTTTGTAAGCTATTTATACACAATTGTTTCTCAGTATATTAATAGAATACTGTATCCTAATATAGGCGATAAGTAAGGTTTCAATTTTATATCCCTTTTACAGGGCACATTCTATCACACAAAGTGTGGTTGAGAGGGATTGGCCAGTGGAAGCGCAGATTCCACATTCTACATTCAGCAAGCAGTTGTGTTTCTCCCCTCCAGTTTATGTATTCTTTTGGAATACATGGTTGCTATGAATACATTATTAACTCTAGGCTATATAAAGGCAGGTCAGTTAACTGCACACCGGTTTGACATTTATAATTCAGAAATAGTGGAAAATGTGTTGGAATTAACAATGTGCATATGTGTATATCACAGCCCTAAATCACATTAAATACGTTCTGGGGGAACTATTTTGTAAAACCGAAATATGTCAAATAGGAACGTATGAGAGGGTCAATTACGTTTGTAGGGAACTAAATTGAACACTCGAATAACGTTCAATATGAACATTAGTTGATCATGACGTAGCATGTAAATAGCATAGTTTTTGCTAGGGCGGAGGTCGGGGATG
>JACXGM010029591.1:0-13608 GCA_016801145.1 Umbra pygmaea
TACGAAATAGCCTAGGCTAATTACCACATACAAGTTCTGATACCAAATAAAGTCAGTTTCCTAAATAGGCCTGTATCCATTGCGAACATATTTTATTACAGTTATAAAATGTCCATAAAATCATTGTTGTAGTGGTGGCGACTAGCGGTTTGAGCTCAAACAACGCTAAGAGAGAGCTACGAATGGTCCAGACCAACCTTACGAAAGTATGACTTACAGAAGATGTACTTAGCGTACGAACGTTTCGGGAACCGTGCCATTAGGTTAAGAGAGAGGTTAAGGAATAGGTTAAGAACTACTTAGCGATAAGAACGTTTTGGGGAACCGGGCCATGGTTTATTTGTGTCTGTCGACAGCTGGATAGAGGAGCATCTTTGACTGTGTAATCCAAAAGGTTTAGCAGTTAGCACCTATAACTAAATTAAAACTAAAACATATCAGCCTTACTAAAATAATGAGGTTACTCCAAAGCCATATTGTGTAGTTTGTTAAATACAGAATAAATCTTTCTTTACCTACCTAAAACACTAACCAACCTATTTCCTCATTTGGTAAAAAGAAATGTGGGAAAGTTCGTGTTTTTGCTGAAAACGCTGTGGGGTGGATTTAAACCCATGCTGCAGCAGTACATGTGCACCAGAGGCTTAGAACATTAGACCAACATTTTCTCTGTATATTTTTGATGTGCATTTTATCTTTGTTCAGTTAGTTTGAAATAAATGGACGACAGATGGGAGAACTGTATGAAAAGGAGTGACCGTGATGTAACCTCAGGCCCTGGTGGGAAACAGTTTGACTTGAGCTATGGACTCCAACCTTAAACTAATTATATGTAGAGTAATAACCATTACAATTATAATACATCAACGTTTCAGTACTAGACTTGCTGGTATTATCTTATTAATGTCCCTCTGGCCTGTTGTTTTCCTCGGCTCATTCCTCAGCTTCTTCCATCTCAGTACTAACTATCTCTTACATATAGTCAGGTCCATAAATATTTGTACATTGACTAAATTTTTTTTTTCAGCTGTATACCACAGAAATCCTGAAGTTGAGATTAAATAGAATTGAGTTGAAATTGCAGACTTTTAGCTGTAATTTGAGGACTTTATACCCAAAATAAGGTGAACAGGTGTTGGAATTACAGCACTTTTGATATGTGGTCCCCCCCAACTTTGGCGGTAAAAAGTATTTGTATAAACCAACATAATCATTAATTAAATTGTGAGTTTTAATACTTGGTGGCAAATTGGTTGTCGTCAATTACTGCCTGAAGTCTGAAGCCCATAGACATCCCCAGATGCTGGGTTTCTTCCCTGGCGATGCTCTGCCAGGCTTTTACCACAGCTGTCTTCAGTTCCGGCTTGTTCTTGGGTTGTTTTCCCTTTAGTGTTGCCTTCAGTAAGTGAAATGTATGCTCCAATTATATAGCTCTAATCCTGGGTTGGGCAACTTTGGTTATAGAGAGGGCCACAAAATTGTTATCCTCACCACTGCAGGGCCAGATTGTGCACTTCCACAAGTAGGATACTCTCAATTAGACCTTCATTCTGGCAAAAGTTGATCTTTGTCTCATTTGTCCATAGGATGTTGTTCCAGAAATCGACGTTTTTTGTTGTTGTTTTCAGCCAAATCTAAACTGTTCTTCCTGCTTTTGAGGCTTACCAATTGTTTACATCTTATGGTATTTACATTTGTGAAGTCTGTATTTATGCTGTATTTACTCTTGTTACGTCTTCTCTTGATTGTTTACTTCAACACAGATACTCTTACCTCCTGGAGGGTGTTCTTGATATGGCCAACTGCTGTGTTTTTTTTTTTCATCAGGGAAACATAGTAGTTTACCTTGGTCTTCTGGAACCTTTGTTATTCCTGAGCTCACCAATGCCTTCTTTCTTTTTAAGAATGTTACAACTAGTTGGTTTGGCCACACCTAATGTTTTTGCTCTCTCTTTTATGGGTTTGGTTTGATTTTTCAGCCTAATGAAGGCTTACTTTACTGGCAGGGACACATTGTTTGACTTCATATTAGCGGTTAACAGCAACAGATTCTGAATGCAAATGACACAATTGAAATAAAACCTAGACCTTTTATCTGCTTACTTAAATGAATTACCAAGGGAATTAGACACAACTGGCCATGGTAAATCTGATCAGCCAATTGCCTTTTGCACCATTAAAAATGGGGCGACCACATAAAAAAGTGCTGCAATTCCTACGCTGTTTAACTGATTTGGGTATGAATACCGTCAAATTACAGGTGAAAATCTGCACTTTTAGGTCATATTCATTATTTAATTTAAACTCTAATATCCTGAGGTAGACATCTAAAATAATAACGTAAGTACATTTCATTTAGCCATCGTTATTTTCAGTTATCCTCCAAAAGACTTACAAATAAAGGTACTGCATTTATCAATCCATATATCTGTAAGAAAATATAGCTATGTAGTGTGATGTTTACATTCATGTTTGCAGTTGTATGCACTCCCTACTGTTGTCCTGGATAAAAGCATCTGCTAACTGACTGAAACATTGTACACCATGGGCCCTATTTTAACGATCTGAAACGCAAGTATCAAACGCGAAACGCAAGTGACATTGTGGGAGGGTCCCGGGCGCTGTTGCTATTTTACTGGCGAGATAAATGACTCTTGCGCCAGACGCAAATCTAAAATGGGTAGGTCTATTCATTAGTCATAGGTGTGGTTTGGGCGTAACGTGCAATAAACCAATCAGAGCGCGCTTGTTCCATGGCGGGTCCCTATTGATTTATCTTTCTACAAAATGTAAATAAAGAAATGTCACAAGACAGCCTATTTTCTGATGTTTTGGACTCACTTTCACTAAATCACAAGGTTATAAATGCATGGTAATATTTTTGAAATGTAGTCTAACATTGTGAGTCGTGAGTATAATTCTCAAAAACATGGATGATTTTACTATTACCTTTGCAAATGACTTGTAAGTTGATTGAATGGGTTCCCTTGAGGTTGATGTATATCAGTGCAAATAATTCATTCTGAATAATTTGAGTAAATGTGTACACTAGATGCATACCTATTTTTTCACATTTTCGGACACCACAATGACTTCCCTCGTGTGGTAATATCTTTCCTTCTAATTACGTATTGCAATAATAAAGAGCTGCTGCATTTGTGTAGATAAGAGGAGAAAAGTTTATGCGCGTTGTGCACACGCTACATTATGTTTAGGCATGCGCCCTTAAAATAGCATATGAATAACACGCCACTGACTTTTAACCAGGTTTTTCCTGGTCAGTGGCGGAATTGTTTTCGGGAACTGCAGGAAAGCAACATGGAACGTTTGCGCCAGAACACGCCGTTTCTTTTGTTGAACCGCCCAACGAACGCAAATTAATTCCATAATTTACCGACGCGCGTCTGTGGAGGGAAAAGTCCCATATGCATCGGGTGCAAGATAGGAATGATACATGCGTTTGTGTAAAAAGTCAATTGCGCTGGGTTTAAGATAGGGCCCTATATGTTGTCCTGTTTTTTGTCCTTTCCTAATTTAAATGGCTAAATATGTAATGCATTTATTCGATATTATTGTCTTATATTGTTCCGTTTCAAGGATCACATTTTAGAATAGCTTTAGCTATCTATACATGTTAGTATGTTTCATGCGCACACAAACACATACAGTTTAATATAGATTTCTGGAGATCTGGAGTTTCCAAGGGAATAGGGAGTTTTCATGAAGGATCAATGTGCTGAAGGATAGGCTCATCAGGTGGGGTGGGAACGGAAGCATATGGTGAATATTTTGAGCAGTTGGCAGGTAAATAGCGACATGTCACACAGACGTTCAGACAGTGCCTTCGTTTTCTTATGTGTAGAACCATATGTTCTTTGTACATGGCTGTGACTCACCGACCGTTGTGTGATTGGGTTGATGTGAGGAGGGATAATTCTCCTTAACATGTTTAAAATGCTACCAAATGTCTTTCAAAGTCACTGTAATGACTTCAGACCCGTTTCTATTTTAATCTCGCCCTAATAAGAAACAAGTTTAAGAGCGACTTTTAACATTTATTTACAAGTAGTCTGGCTGTGTTTATGAGCACCACCCTTCTGAGACAACATCACATGGTCTCGTTCCTTCCATCTATTGGGTTCAATACGTAAACCAAATGTTCAGTCGAACGTTTAACAAATGACTATTCACTAGTTCAGGTATCAAACATGAACCCCTTCCATGTTATGGATGGATTATTGAGTGTGGACATATGAGCTAGTCAGACTTAAAATTCCACCTGTTAAAATTAATTAAGAATACATTTTATAGTAAGACTTTGTCTTAGGTTCATTCTTGTTCTTCGTAGATTTCACAAATACATTGTTGTGAGAAAACATACTTTTCTGTTTATGTCATGAATATTACATTTAGTCAGCTTAACATTGTAAGTTAGTTCAAAGTATTTCTATGACTTTGGAACACACTCTACACATTTCTTGTGTTCACGTCAACAGGAATATTAAAGACTGTACTGTTAGCATGTTTGCTATTGGAAATTGGATCTTTCAGCCGTGGGGATTGCATGTGTGCAGTTACAGTACATTTGCTATAATTTTCTGGGCCATTACATAATTTGTTTTAACTGCGCAAATTAAACAAAGTGCATATATTTCTGATGAAGTACGCTATCAGTGTCAAATCAAGTACAAAAAAACAATCACTCCTCAGCCTGCCTGCCTCTAGTTTTAACCCAGCCACTGGCCCCTATGGCAAATCTGACAGCCTGTTTGAACAAAGCCATCATTGTTGTCACATTGATTGAGGCAGGTCCCCCAGCACTAAAGCCAATTACTCACATAAAAAAGAGCTCAGTCGTTTCAAATAAATGTCTGGTCAACCAAGCGGTGAACCTCCCTCTTCAATCCACCGCAGCGGATGGTTTCATCATTAAGACCTATATCGTAACATCTGTTCTCAATGAGCATGTAGCTAAATTTAGCCACCATCCAGCTTATATAGGTCAAAAATGTTACTCCAAGCCAGCTTAACTACCGAGGCAGAGATTTAGGGGCCTGTAGTAGCCTTACAACTTCCTGGATAACGAATGTTTCTGCATGGCTACTCCCTCTTGTGATGTGAAACAACAGCAACACAATGTCCTGGGACTTAACCTACAAACTCCATTTCATTTGGCAGGAGAGGTGATAGTAAAAGCTGAGAACGATTGAGCTTTTCCTTTAGATCCCGTTGTGTCTTTCTGGCTTATTTTTAGCTTTCCTCAGCGAAGGTTTTAGGCCTGTAAATGTTGCATCGCCATGTTTCTGATTGCTCTCTGTGGAGGGGTTGGGACTTTGGTGCTTTCCCCCCCTGGGATCTCCAGACACCATGTCAGTGGAACTTCTAGTAGGCGAGACAACTGCCTGTTCATTCAATTTCACATTTAATCCTGGTCCCTCCGTCTCTCTCTTTCTCTTCGTCTTTCTTGTGGTCTCTTTCATTCAAGAGGCGGCAGTGGCAGGGCACTCTCTATATTGCTCAAATAAACTGTTGACTGATAGACTTCCTGTTAGATCTTGAATTTCCTGTTGTGGGTTGGTTGTGCTCGACTTTCTATTGTAGATGCTTTGACGCTGACCTGACATAATCTGCTGCAGGCCAGGGCTGAAGGGAAGGCCGAGCGCTGATGCCAGGATATATGCATGTCGTTGTTCCTTTAACCGTTTGGTTTCTTATGCCTGAATCCAGGGTCTGAAATTAACAACCGCTCAATGCGGGTAGATTTTCATGTTGGCAAGTAAATCTCAGAAGGCTATCCGCCACACTGGCAGGCAGGTAAATGTTTGTACCGAAATAGTCATGTAATAAAATATCTGGCATGATGGCTCTGAGGAAATTTCCCATTTTTGCAAGCAGTGTTGTGCAGTAGTCAGACTACTTTTTGTGGTAACGTAGGCTATCCTAACTCGTTAGTTGTATTTGGAAGATAAAATTACTAATATTTTGGAAAGGAGGGCATTGAGGTGCCCTTGGGGGGGCGCTTGTTTTACGGCAAGTTTACACTGAAGATTCACAACAATACCAGTTTAAAGTTGTAACTAATTGCAAAACATTGTGTTCTGCAACATTAAAACCTGCCAGTTTACACCACTGCAACTGGAGCAGACGGTGTATGTATCATAACTTTTCAGTTTTTCTGTCAGGTTCTTGTGGTTCAGCTCCACGGGAACTGGACGTCAGAGTCTCATCTATCAACTTTCACCAACATGGTGTTTACTGTGTAAACGCTGGAAAATGGATGCTCACTTTGTTGTATTACCCGTGGAATAATTGATTTATCTTAAAAGCAATCATTTCTCTGAGGGATACATCTTGAACGCTTTGTTCTCACAGTGGTTACATCTTTAAAAAGAGGGATATACAACGGTGCCAAAGCATATGAACACAAACTAGCCTATACAATAAAACTTGAATAAAATTCTGCAACAGGCATGCCACCAGACTTTCAAGCCACTCTGGGCCCAGACAGACGACCCGGAGCTGTGGGGATTGCATGTGTGCAGTTACAGTAAATTTGCTAATATTTTGTGGGCCATTACATTATTTGTTTTAAACCGCTTCACCAAACTCTGGCATAAACAGTGACAACTTGGAGTGAACATCTCCTATACAGTAGCTAGTAATCTGTCGCTGACATCATGGTTCCCATAATGATGTGCAGTCGTCCAGTTCCAGACAAGGAAAAGCAGCCCCAGACCTTGACATTTCCCCCACCATGCCTAAATGTTGGATGTGTTTTTTATGGTAGGTGTTGAGTTTTTGCCAAACAGCAGTTCAACTTTCTTTTTATTTCATTATTTTTAATTATAGGACAGTATGAAGCAGAGACTAGGGAGACAGGCAGGCATGTAGGGGGAGACAGAGAGGAAGGGCACAGACAGTGCACATATGGTGCATAGTCAGGAGCTTAGTCCACTACACCAACTCTGATACCAAACAGAAGATTTGCTTGTGTACAAAAAGGATATTTGGACTCATCTGTCCAGAGAATGACTTCCCGAAACCTACAGGTTTGTCCAGTTGATCTCTGTGAAAGTTAAGACTGGCAGTATGGTAACATTTTTGAGAGCAAAGGCATCTTCCTAGGAATTCGAACCACAGGTTTCCGGCATCCAAATGTTGATTTTGTGGTCAATTGAACATTTGTAGATTTTGTGTGTTTGGAGTCGTGGTTTTTCAGTAAAGTCACACTCCTGGCAAAGGCGAATATGTTTTTTCTCAGTACTTGGTAGAGGTCATGCAGTTGACCTTCTCAAAGGCCCCAGGCCCAGTAGAAACCTCAAAGATCCACAACTATATTTTAAAATGCATGTTGGGTTATTTTCTTCTCACACAGTGTGACTCCTAAGGGTGTCAAAGAGCTCTATCCATATGTAGTCTGATCTAAGCAGCAGTAAAAATCCATTGTTACATGAAGTTGTTTTGGCATCAAAATGAGAATGCATGCACAGAAAAGAACCCAACCTTTTCCTCTCTCTGTCCAATGTAGAGGTTTCCTTTGGCCTGCCAGGCCATTTTTATGTTACTACTGTTAGCTGTTGCTTTCAGTTAGCAGAAGATATCTGCTTTATTCCAGACGTTATTTTCTTTTGAGTCTACCTTTTTCTTTCATTGACACCTGTTGTGAACCATTTACTTATTTCAATTGAACAAAAGGTCAACAGTCATCAAATGTATTTTTTTGCAGCCATTAATTTAACAGGAAATAATGAACTGAGTAAGAAGAAAGCAATAACAGAAAATGGTGAAAAAAGAGCCTGAACACTGTCTGTATTTCTGTTGTCTGTATATATGTGTATATAGTAGGTTGTAGTAAATTGAGCTAATGCACAACAGGACAAAATGTCCTTCCAAGCAGGAGAGCTGTAGAAAGTTGTGCAGCTACCATCGATCAGAGAGGTGTGGTTGACCTCTAATTAGCTTTGAAGAAAAATAATCGCTTCTGATCCATCTTCCTTTCTGACTAGAGTTGCCATTGAACAATATTTTCAGATTGCTGTGCTGGTCTGCTAACTCCCTGTTCAACTTGCCTCCTTTAGACAAATGTAATTGGTCCAAAGTTCACTTTTTACGATGGCGCTAAATCACAGCAGCTTTGTTAAAGTGACACAAAAGTATACACTTAAAGGGAGAGTTCACAGCTGTTTGTATAGGAGGCACTTGAACTGGCACTAAAGTTGATGATTATAGGTAGGCAGTAATGAGGGGTGCCTTTAAAGACCTTGCAGTTTATTAGGATTCGTTATCAAGAAAGCGCCTTATTGCATTCAAGGGTGATTTATATCCCTTTTTCTGTAAGCAAACATGTTTCTCGTTATGTAACACTTATTAAAGTGCTAATAACTAACACCAGTTTGAGTAATGGAATAGTTATATTATCCATGGATATTGCTGTCTGAATTGGAGTCAATAAAAGATGCTGCCATAAATTAGATTATTTCCTCAGGGAAAGAGGATTGAACAGAAAGCCTGAAACTCACGCTTCATTTGAGAACCACAAAGGAGCACAAAATGCTTCATCGGCAGTCAACTTATGTCGGCCATATTTCTTCGACATTTTCTCATGAAACATCTTTCCAGACAATTAAATCAGTTCTGAGCCGAATCCAACTTAATTCAAAATGTTTTAGCAGAGGCTTTTATCAACAGCTACTTACAGTAGTGAGTGCATATATATCCGAGTTTTGTACCTGCCCCTGATAGTAAATGCAACCTAGAACACTGGCCATTGTAATACATCAAATAATATGTGTTGCAAGCTGAGAAAACAACAGGTGTAGACTAACATTGCAATAGTTACTGACTTTTTCAGCAATGGATAGTTGAAAATAAAAAATAGAGTTATGACTAGACAAAAATAAATAGGCCCTGAAAAATGCTAAATCAAGTAATATACAGACAATACGGAATAACAGTAACATCTCTGTGATAGGGTTGTAGTGACATAGTGTTGAAACAGATGGGTCACAGGGACACCTAGCTTCTGCTAGACAGGTTGCCGTGGAAAGTTTGACTTGGACACCGACACACCTACAGAGAAACCAAATCGATTGATCGCAATTGCTTTACACAAACCCCCATAACCAATCAAGCTGCGCTTAACAGATGCTATAACCAATCTGAGTGTCGGTACAGGAACTGTATCTTGATTTGCAGGTGTCTGCGACAACGCTAAATAGTCTTGAAACAAACAGAAGTGATTACATTTTGAGAAGTCAAACAAGGAAATGGTGTTAGAAAATGAAACATTTATATTCTGTTGAAATATAAATATAGAATAACTATAGAAGGTGGTTCTTCAATTGGTTTCAAAAGCTCAAGCAAAAAAGTTTTCCCACCCCTGGCTTAGAAGCTGTTCAGACAAAAAAAAATTCCACCACTGGTTTAGAAGCTGTTCAGACAAAAAAAATTCCACCACTGGTTTAGAAGCTGTTCAGACAAAAATAATGTCCACCACTGGTTTAGAAGCTGTTCAGACAATTTTTTTTTAGTTTTGCCTGAGTGGTCCTATTGCCATGGTAGCATACCGGTAGCTGATGTACCGTACAGTAAAATGTGCCATGTAATTACGAGCATTAGAGACTGTCTGTGGCTGGAAAACAGTGTTGGGGAAAGTTACTTTACATAGTTACTACTGAAAATACTGTCACAACGGCTAGGAATGGATAGGGCTGTCGTATACAGTCGTATACAAATTTTAGGTACCCCTGACAATTTACCCCTGTGTTCATTAATCATCCGAACACTCCTCTCTGCATTCTGGTCTCCAAACTCTCCAACACCACAAGAATGCCATCAAAACTGTGACAAATACTTACGTTAAGCTACTTGCTTAAATCTTTTGAAATATGCTTTTTGGTGTGTCTGAATGTAGCAGCATCAATCCTAATTGGATGAAAATATAAAATGTATTATCCTTTCAATTTGAATGAAATGTTTGATCCACTTTATCCTTCAAGTTAGTGTATCTAGTTTCAAAGTGAAAGATAGTGATTGCCTGATCATGTCGGGTGCAGACTTGTTGTAATGAAATAAATGGAGAAGTGGGTGGTATCTACAGTACTGTCTTTGTACATGATCCAATTGAGAAATGTAATCAAAGGCTATTTCTGTTGCATGTGTAAATGTTTGTATATGTCAGGATATAAAACCAAATTTGTAAATAAATAGAGGTAAAATCAATGAATAAGAGTTACACATACTGTACAGTATGTAACTGTATTTCACTCCTAGTAATGATACTGTAATTACTGGAGATTGATGGAGTGCAAATACACATGTTCTGAGTGCTTGTTTATTGGCACAAATAGCCTACATGCATTCTGATCTGTTTCCTGGCACACCTCTAACGCATTTAAAAAGCAAGTAAAAATGACCATAAAATGCGTTAATGAACATCGGACGTTTTCTGTGATAATATCCACATGTTCAACGCATGTTTATTGGACAGGTAAAAATATCCCTTGATGACAAACACACTTGTTGTAAAGGCCATAATAGAAAAACTTCAGTTTTGGAGTAAGTCAAACTTCCCTTTTTCTTACCCCTCAACAGGCGTTTGCAATCCACGTATGAAACAATTGTTTTTTCCCCCTGCTTTTAAATAAAATTGAAATAATATACATATTTCCAGCTGTTATAATGTATGCTTCCATTTTGTTAAAACCAATCGGCCAAGCCTGACTATGGGTTCTCTGACTTTCCCCGGTCCTCTTGCACGAGACAACAAAAAAGCACATCAGTGTATGACAAACAACAAATGTATAGTTTCACAGGGAAACGAACAGCAGCCAATCAGAAACAACTACTGTAGCAATTTAACATTCAAATCTAAATTAAGCAACAGCCAATCAGAATGCCAAACAGTATTCTTTCTAATTAAATGTTCCGACGGAAAACAAGCTGGGACTTATCCAGGTGTGAGGCGAGGGTTTCATCCCTCATTTGAAAAAACTTGTTCACACAATAAACACATTGGAAGTTGTGCATTAGTTGGAGAAGGTAAAATAACTAAGGTATTCAACTGAATACTAACAGCATTTTCTTTTGTTCTGTGCCATTTTTCTGATATGTTGCTTACCAGCATTGCAAAAAATTTAAAACTATTTTTTATTACAAATGTAACACTTTTGAGCTGGCCACAAATGCAGTGTAAGTTATTTGACATTATGGCAGAATTAATTTAGCAGCATTTTGAATGGCATTTGGTTTGACATTGTTTTGTGCCATTCTAGACAAAATAAACCACTTTCATGTTCCATGTTTTGTGCTTTCACATTTCCTTTTATTCATAAGAATGTTTAATGAAGACTTCACAACAAGACAGATTTATAAAGCTGCAGAGAAAAGTTGAAGTGGTGTCTCAACTGAAATCAAGCCGACTGACGGTGTTGCTGTGATCCGCTTGTCTGGTGCACATGGGGGGATTCCATCAATGCCGCTAAAGAAATCTCAACTTTCATTTCAGGCTCAAGCCATTCCATTAACAGAATATAGCTGGACAACGCTAACTCAAACCAGGCTTAAACAAGCTTATTGTGCACATGCATGGAATACTGTACATAAGCGGCCCAGGCCCCAGAACTAGTGATAGGCAATGGAACTTTCATTGCTGTTTTCTATTAGCAAAATATGCTGGCAGCACTCTGGATTTTCTTTTTCAAAATAAAGGCCATTGTTGGAGTGTTAAATTTCAATGCTCACACCGCAGATGCCAATAAACATGTACAAAGGCTAGCACAAATTGTGTTTTTATTCATATTTACATGTTTTTATAAATGAATGTATGCCAATTTATTCGCCCACGTTCTATATTTAAATGTAACTTTATTTCAAATAGACTTAACAACTCAATTGAATCTGTAGCAACAAAACCATGAAGAAGCCTACAGTAAATTAATTTATTAAACATGCCAACTTAAATGCAAATAGTAATTTCTTTCATTTTCTTTAGTGATTTTCCTGATTTTCTTCCTTTCCCAATTCCCACTAACCTATCTGTGGGATGACAAGGGGCGGGCACATGGTTCTTCCAACCATGTCACCCAACCCGCCGATTCTTTTCATACTGCTCATCCAACACTGAAGCCTTTAGTCAGACCATGAATGAGATGATTACGTTCACCGACTATACTTCCGTGATTGAATTTTCTGGTGCCCAATTTGAAGACAAGGAGTCGCTGGAGAGCGACCTGGCAGGATAGATAATCTGATTCATCTAACCCAAATCCCAGGCAGCACTATGCCAAATTGTGCTGCCTCCTGCAGGAGGCCTGGGGAAAGTCAGAAAACCCATGGTCAGGCTCAAACCACTGACTATCATGACATAGACTGTCCTGCAATGCAGCTACTTAGCCCACTAAGTCATGCAGACCCCTGCAAACATTAATTTCTACTAAATATTTGATTATGTTGTTCTAAGGTGGTGATGTACAGAATGTTGTTTTTCAACCCGAACTTTTCTGTAAATTGTTCACTTGACACTGCAATTGTGAAAGGGTGGGATTCATTCAACAGAAATACAATAGATAGTTTTTTGGACTGGATTTGACACTGATAGCGTACATCATCAGAAATATATGCACTTCTTTCAATTTGCATTGTTAACTCACCCCTCTAGACCCCAATGCATCCCAGCAACGTGGGTTCAAGTGCCGGCTCGGACGGCTCTACCCGTCCTCTCTGGTTCCCCCTGCATGATTGTCTCCCTTTGCTTCCTACTGTTCTATAAATCAAATAAATAAAAAATACCCCTGTAGGGTATACAAGCTTTCAAGCAGCACTGTGTAATTCTACAATATGATTTCCCTATAGCCTATAGTCAATAACATAGTCCCATTGCTCCAAAACAAAGATACTGTTTGTTTAAAGCCAGTGTGTCATTACAGTGAGGAGATGGACCTACATTACAGTAGCTGTATCCCAGTTGCTGTAATGGTTCTGTGGAACAGGGAGGTGTGATTGGTCTTAAATACAATGACATCCTAATCTCCCTTTTCCACTTATAGTCAAAATGACAGAGCTAGCGTCTCGATCCAGGCTGACAATGTTTGTTCAAAGTCAGGGTGACTTTCCGGAACGTTCTACAGAGAAAGGGACGAGGGATGAGCATGGCGTGTTTGGGTTAGGGGGGGTGCGAGGGGGGCGACAATTAGGCTGGTGTAAGAAAAGGGGGTGCAGGGCACCAGTGAAGGTGAACGCAGAAGCAGGTGTCTGGCGTTGGACCTTGGATCCATCGACAAACTTCCATCTCACTGCGTTTCGAGGCGACACCGCGTGCCAACGACACTGAGTGAGGAAGCTATTAGGCAGTTCCCTCAGTCTCTCATCAGACATGGACATTCTCCATCCCTCAGCCCCCACCTCCCCACAGGGTGTCACCCCCCCACCTTGCCACTCTCGCTCCCCAGGTGCTTCAGGCAATGGCTGGGATTAGGATATATGTCCCTCTGAGAGTGTGATCGGGCGCCAGGCCCATTAGCACTAGATCAATCTGACTGGGGGATTGAATCACATTCTGCTTGCAGTGTGTGTGTGTGTGTGTGTGTGTGTGTGTGTGTGTGTGTGTGT
>JACXGM010029592.1:0-13608 GCA_016801145.1 Umbra pygmaea
GTGTGTGTGTGTGTGTGTGTGTGTGTGTCTGTGCCCCAATTTACTGTATGTGTTTAAGCTGAACACTTACATACCAAGTTATTTGGTCTTTATCAATCATTTCTCAATTACTTTTATGGTTGTAGCATGACTCATATTATTCTTTCTGTTATTTAAATGTGGGCTCTAAATCAAGTAATAGACTCTGAAAAGGTTTCATCTCTCACTTATTCTTTTATCTCTGCATCATGCTAGTTGGTCTGTATGGTACTTGTAAGTTGACATTCATAAATGTTATTTCAAAATGGTGGCCACTCTGTCAATTGAATTGATAAAAAAGTGGAATTTTAGGAATTGATCATGATGAAATAGCAGGCCAATGTTGGATTGTCACCTGATTGTAAAGACCCTTTTGGCTGTCCTTTTTGATAGTCCCTAGTCTTAAACCTCAGCTAACCACAAACAAAACTACCTTGCCAAAGTTGTTATATCCCTTCTTATTTATTGTGCAAATGCCATTAACTATATATTCAGCTATTCTATATTACCAGTTTAATTCAGATGAAGCAAATTATTTGATGATATAGAAAATAGGAAAGGGTAAGAGCAGTGGAATGAATTCAAACCCATGCTGCAGCAGTATACTGTATGTCCACTGTAGAAAATAGCTTAAATGCTAGCCCATCAAAAGACAGTTTCACTGAAGAGATGTGGCCCTTGTTTTGGTGGGCGAAATGTTGTCTGAACCACACTGGTAGAACTGTATTTGTGTGTGCGTGTTGGTTTTCACATATGTGCAATTATACTGTATTGTTATTCCTACGGTGCATTCTCACAGTGCAGAAGTGTTATTTATAGATGAGAACAGATGGATCTCATCTTCAACCACTTATCCGGGGTCAGGTGGTGGGGGCAGCAGCTCTTGCAGGAGACCCCAAACTTCCCTTTCCTTGGCCACATTACCTAGCTCTTACTGGGGGATCCCGAGTCATTCCCAGGCCAGTGTGGAAATATAATCTCTCCATTTAGTCATGGGTCTTCCCCGAGGCCTCCTCCCAGCTGGAAGTGCCTGGAACACTTCCCTAGGGAGGCGCCCAGGGGCATCCTTACCAGATGCCCGAACCACCTCAAATGGTTCCTTTCTACACGAAGAAGCAGCGACTTTACTCCGTGTACCCCCAGGATGACTGATCTTCTCACCCTATCCCTAAGGGAGATGCAAGCCTACTCCCTGAGAACACATTTTAGCCGCATGTACACACAATCTCGTTCTTTCGGTCATGACCGAGCCTTGATGACCATAGGTTAGGGTAGGAATGAAGATTGACCGGTAGATTGAGAGCTTTGCCTTCTAGTTCAGCTCTCTTTTCGTCACATTAGTGCGGTAAAGCGAATGCAACACTGCCCCCGCTGTTCCGATTCTCCGGCCAATCTCACGCTCCATTGTCCCCTCACTCGCGAAACAAGACCATGATGTACTTAAAGTCCTTCACTTAGGTTCCCTACCTGGAGTATGCAATCCCCTACCTGGAGTATGCAATCCACCGGTTTCCTGCTGAGAGTCATGGCCTCAGATTTAGAGGTGCTACCTTGTTCCTGGAGACAAGAGGCTTCTTTGCTGACCTTCTTGACACCAGGCCTTCCTGAATTAACTTTAGGAGATGGTCCTGGCACTTGTTAGACTTGGGCGCCCTGACACATTCTTCACAACAATTGAACCTCTCTCCTTGAACTTCTTGATGATCTGATAAATGGTTGATTTAGGTGCATTTTTACAGTTGGATGTGATTCCTCTTGGTGAAAAAGGTTATGCCCTGACTGAGTACCTAACACCGCTTGCAAATCCCCAAACAAGCAGGAGTGCAGGTTCAAAAGTGCGCACACATGCACACGAACCACAATGGAGTGATGTATAGGTTTGCTCAATGGCAGGTGGCTCTGTCTTGGGTAGGCGGTATGGGGACTATACACCCCATAGCAGGCCTGCAACATAATTATGGCATGCGGGGTTCTCCATGATATTGTGCTGGAGAACGGTGCCATTCAATGAAGATCAGTGGCCACAACAGCCACCATTGTGGGCTCTACCAAGGAGACAGGATCTTATTCTGCGCTTTTAATATAGTAAATGCTAACTTGGGTAAGAAAGCTACTTAAGAAATACAATGTGGAATGTTCAGTGAAAATAATTCATTTATTTAAAATGCACTTCAGTTCTCGTTAATCGCTTTCAATGGTTGTAGCAGTAACCTCAACACCGCATTTTAATTGTACAATTGATGCCTGATTTTAAGCTTCCAAATAAAACCAAGCATTTGGCCTGCACCTGAGACCTGAGCATCTCTTTTATCTCAGAGAAATTCATTTTCTTTGCCGGATTATTCATGCTTATTCATGTCGTAAATTCTAAGGGTGAGGCCTGTAATCTGTGCATATATGTGGGCGTGATATTTAAATTACGATTGATTTGAACCGTCTGATTGATAAACACCCGTTCATTCGTATGCTGGAATTGGAGTGATACAAATGTTTTGTAAATCACACGTGAGTCTCGTCGCGAGATGATTTCTGCGCTCAGATCTACACTGGTTTCTACGCACGTTTGATAAATGAGGGCCAATGTGTTTAAGCCTATGCGTAGTTTAGACATCATTGGTTCAATAGGGGTTATTACCAGAAATGTATTAAACATCAATAGAATCTATGGTAAATCTTTCTCACTCTCCATCCTTTTAGATAATTTGTACTACTTGAAAATAAAATAAATGTTTTAACAATAAATTATAAGGTGGGTTTATGAGGTGGGCTATTACATTCCATACCCATTAAGCCCATTCCAAACTTTTTACATATTTGGTCAAATATCTTTATCTAAAATTACAAAGTGATGTAAGTAAAGTCATACAACTTCAAATGAGAGATTAATCCTTAATTTTGTCTCAATTTGTGTTAGTAAAAATGGGGCAGTATGTGTTAGAAATTTCTAAACTTAGATTTCAGTGGGCTTAATAGGTACACTTTCTAGTATTTATTGCGGGACATTGAGATAATTTGGTAAGATATTTTTTGTACACAATCATATGGAGCTGATCTATATTTTGATATGCTTCAGTTTCTGGTTTGGTTGGTGTGCATGGGTATTTATAGAAAATTAAATGTACTTGGTGAAACATTGAGTTGGTTCAGTAGACACCAGCAGTAGGATTTGTTGTCTTGACAACAAACTCTCCTATTGACATAATACAGCAGTAAATGTACTTGCAATGTGCAATAATAGAATAGAATATACATTATGTGCCAGAGTTTGTGCAAGCACCCAACTCTGGAGCATGTAGACCCTGAAGAATAGGGTGTTCAAGCCTTTGCTCTGCTAACTGTCTGCTCCCTCTATATCTGCATCCCTATACAAACACAATAGGACAATGCAGCCGTTCTACCATTCAGGAAGGAGATGTGTTCCTAGAAATTAATTTACTGTGGTGCAAAATTTTTTAATAAATCCAAGTACAACAGCAAAGATGTGAATATGCTGAGGAAACGGCTACAAAAGTATCTACCGTTGTATGCAAAGGTTTAGGCACCCCTGACAATTTCCATGATATTCATTTATCAATAATTGGGTGTTTGGATCAGCAATTTCATTTTGATCTACCAAATAACTGAAGGACACAGTAATATTTCGGTAGTGAAATGATATAACAAAATGTTGGGGGTATTTTTTTTCCAATTTTCCATATCTCAGGCAGAGCTACAGTATGCCAATTTGTGCTGCCTTGTGCAGGAGGTCCGAGGAATGTCTGAGAACCCATACTCAGGCTCGAACCACTGACTGTTAGGACGTAGACTGTCCTGCAATGCAGTGACTTAGCCTACTATTCCACGCAGACCACACAAGAAATGGGACTTCTAAATGGCAATGACCCCAAGCAAACGTCCACAGATGTGTCACTTAAAATAATAACAATTCTTAAAAATAATAAATTTAAAACATTTTTTGTGTTAAAGTGCACAGAAATTCTTTTTTCTGTGTGTTTCTTTTTCTCTCAGAAGTACAAAGGGAATTAATTCAAAGATTGACACTCCGCTCCGCTCTGTCTTTCTGTTTCTTTCCCTCTCTATTTCACCGTTATTTAGCGGAACTCAAGTATTTCGGGGACATCGAGGGGAATGTACCAGGTCTCTGACAGACGGTCTTCTCCAAGCACTGGGTAAGTCAGTTCTTCACACTAATCAAAGTTTAAACCCACTTGAAAAATAAACACATTTGGCACAGTTGTCCAAAGCACACATTTGTAGTACCAAGCTGGCCACCTCGATCTTGCATTTTGTACATTGAGTGTGCTGTTTGCTGGGTTGCTGGGAAGTCCAATAGGCAAACGTGGAGTGGCAAGGCACCATCAGCAGCAATTCCCTGGCCTCATTCCACTATAGCGAGACTCAGTCAGAAGTTACCTGAGTTTACCAGGTGAGTGACCTTTGCCTATCTCAATTTGACCGGACTTCCTGGCTGAAAGAGCATTGTAAGAAAAAGCAGAATGACTTGGCGGTGACTGTAGTCTGTAATGGAAGCTTGCCATGATTTTCAACACTCCTTAATTCCTTTGAAGTTGTTGAGATGAAATAGAGGTATTTAAGTGGGAACAATGACATTTCTATAATTTGTCTATGTTCCTAAATCCCTTGAAGTAATTATTTAATGGCCTCCCTCATCAGTCAGCTCTCTCACTCAGAGAGAACAGAGTTGAGCTAGCGCGAGTGCTATATGCCCAAAATCTGGAAAATATGCAGAAAATCTGCATATTTTCTGTGCATTTTGTACAGAAAATATGCATTTTGTATGATACATGCCAGTTGTGTAGTTTCAAATATACCATAACTGACGTCAATGCCGATGTGAAAAAAAAACAGATTGCGTGCTTCTTCCCAGCCTAGTGCTAGTGAAGTACCCTGCTGTCAGAACCAGCATTAACTGTTTTAGCAATTTGAGCTACAGTAGCTCGTCTGTAGGGTCGGACCACATGGGCCAGCCTTCGCTCCTCACATGCATCAATTTGCCTTAGCCAGCCATGGCCCTGTCGCCGGTTTACGGCTTTTCCTTCCTTGGACCACTTCTGATAGGTACTGACCACTGCAGACTGGGAACACCCCACAAGAGCTGCAGTTTTGGAGGTGATCTGACCCAGTCATCTTGCCATCACAATTTGGCCCTTGTCAAAGTCACTCAAATCCTTACGCTTGCTAATTTTTTCTGCTTCTAACACATCAACTTTGAGGACAAAATGTTTACTTGCTGACAAATATATCCCACCCCTTACAGGTGTTATAATAACGAGATCATCAATGTTATTCCCTTCACCTGTCAGTGGTCATAATGTTATGGCTGATCGGTGTTATATATTTCCCAAAATCTGAATAAAATATGAACTTTTTCAGTCAACTGTGTATGCATAACACACACAATAGAGGTTATTTGCTATCACATACTGTTTTGCGAAGGTTGATCAAAACACAAATAACAAATAATATTTAGCTGTAGTTCCACACACCTCCACTGGATGGTGGTGAAAGACTGTTCCATGAATCTAGAAAAATTACCTCCTGCAGGTAGGCAATGGGCGCACTTTCTCATAATGTTGAAAATAACTATTAAGCTGCAGTTCCACACCCCAACACTGAAAGGCACTGTAGGACTACTTGAGGTTCGACCTGATTACGACTTGATGCAGAGCAAACAAAAAAGCTTCAGGCTTTGACAATGCACAGTCAAAGGTTAGTCAGTGACTTCTACAGTCTGTTCTGCAAAATAACATTATATAAAGGGCTATCTAATGACAAATATTATAAAACGCTGTAGGTCATGAAACACTAAGTGTATTTAGTTGCTGAAAATCCAACCTGACCTTTTCCAAAACAGAAAGTCCATAAATTGCCATTGTAAAATTACAAAAGGACACAAAAATAAGATATTCCACCAAGCTATGAGGTGTACATACACTGAACAAATTACCACAACTACACATTCAATTTGATATTATTTACACTAAAGGGAATTTTTTGTTCATAAAGTAATAAGCCTGAACATACATGTACAGTATGTCCTGTAAGTCCTAGTGTGAACAGAAATAGGCTACACCCAAAACCTTTGCGCATTGCTTATCTGACCCACCTCCAGTAAATGGAAAATTCATAGCATGTGTCAAATTGGAACACAAAAATAGTTGATGTCAATTTCTATGTACTCAAATTTGATTTCTGGCTTACTAAGAAAAAGGTTAATTAATATAATGATCTTTTTCAAAGAATAGCAAAACTGGAGCCGCGCATTAACAATACACAGCAACTACAACTACAGCTAAATCAAGGATCATAACTTACGAAAAAACAAATATCATTGGTAAAAACTGCTGTCCAATGTTCTGGTTATCTCTAGTAGTAAACACGTCAAAACCCAAGATGCCTGAAGTATTGAATTGTGTGATACACCAACCTTTGTGGATCTTCATTAACTGAGTGGAACTGTGGCGTTCTCCTAGCTGGATCTGAACACTAGAGGCTGTTAGTTAAAGCTACATTTAGATTCAAGGTACATCAAAATATAAATTGACCTCTGGAGATAAAGTAGACAACTTTAGACATAAATTCAACAGCTTTAAACTCAATACAACCTCAATAAGAGAAACTTGAATGTCAACATGTTGGCAGGGATTTCTCAAGATTAGCACATTCCAAAGTATCAGAGGCTGAGAGAGAAGAGGTTCACACTGAGAAAGAACATTGTGAATACTAATAAACAACACTTGATTTCAGGGGTTTCCACGTAGCGTAGTGGACTAAGTCGCTGCCTTGCAGGACAAACTACACCACGATAGGCAGTCGTTCGAGGCTGACTATGGCTTCTCCGACTTTGCCCGGACCTCCAGCACAAGACAGTGCAAATTGGCAAAGTCAGATTCTTAGTCGGATTTACCTTGCCACGTCGCTCTCCAGCAACTCATTTTGTGCAGATCAGGCACTTGTAAATTCATTAATGTAATCACAGTTGGTGAGTGAAATAATCCCATGCATGATTTAACTAAAGGCGTTGGATAAAGGTGTTGGATGAGAAGTTCGAAACGAATCGGCCGGCTCAGCGGCACTTGAATTCTTTGGGTATGTTTTCTCAGAGAACGAATTGAGTAGATCCCAAGAACACCACTGATATAAATATTCTGCCAGCACCTCATAATGCCACAGAAGTGTCCATTCTACAGGCTAGGATTATTTACTGGGTGGCCAAGGTCGGCCCAGTGGTTTAAGCTACTGCCACCGGTGCAGATTTACTGCTACAGCACAGATTTGAATCTAGCCCCCCCAACATATGCCAGGAAATGTAAAACATCTATTGCATCTACTCCAACTTATAGCTGGCAATAAATAAATAACTGAATAAGGTAATTATTGTAAAATTACCTATTTTTCACCTAGCAAAACAACTGAATTAATTTGCTTAATACTGTATAATATACCAAAGGCCCTATGAGGATATTACTGAGGAGTTTTCCTGCTATTCTACAAATCAATTCAGAAGGTTGTCTGTCCAGTTGATGTGTCTGGGTGGTTCAATAAATCATACACAACATATTTATTCACTTCTGAATGCTTAAATAGATAATAAAATAAAAATATGAGTTGTTACTGTCTGCCATTTCCCAATCACTGCCTTTATTATTATTGTTATTATTATTATTATTATTATTATTATTATTATTATACTTTGTGGTGTAATAGTTAAAGATGCATTCCACCTAGGCCTCTAGGTTCAAAGTTATGTGAATTTAGGTGCCCTAGAGCTAAAACCGGTCAGGCTGAACTGTTTAGGTTTGTAGTTTCTCTCTTGTTCCACTGCGTCTAGAGGTCGTAGACAGCGTCGAAACCGCATGGCCTTGGAAAATCCTTAGACGTCACCAACTCTGTCCACGGGACTTCCCCTGTCTTGGCAAACATACGTCACACATTTTCTGGGGATTCACTCCATGACGCTTGGTAAGGAAATGCCTTCAATAGCTTTGAGAATATGTCAGGTTTCAAGATAACTATGGTGAGACGATGATTCTACTTAGATTCTGCATGTGATATAACCAATATGCTACATGTCCAGATGAAAATTGGGGGCCTAAACAATATGCAGGATTCAAGCCAAAGCCAGATCTGCAGAGCAAGGGACACTGGGACTATCGTTAGGACTGTAAAATTACCACTATTTGCTTCCGGGGCCACTGCATAAGAACAAAGTGCAGAACAAAACACAGGAGACTCAAGGGGGAGAGATAAAGTCCAGATAATCTCCATGTTCTGTCAATTTAGCCCATCGAGGTAGCTTTCTGCTAACTAAAACCAGTTGCCTAGGCAATGCTAAGCCTGCTGCTCCATCCAACTCCTCATAATCCACGATCAGACACACCTGCCAGCCGTCTCTGTGGAGAGAGTGGCCAGTGGGTCCGACCCATGTAAAGTAACTAGATTCCGGGCAGCAGACTGTTGACTGATGTGAGGCAGTGTGCGTCAGACCGTGACTACTCTCGCTGAGAGCGAACCAAACTCCCATTTCCTGCTTTGGAGGATATCAGAGGACACTACTGAGCGAGGTACTGTAGGCTTTTGCAGAGCCCTTATCCGAAGCACAACAAAACAACCAGTTAATCTGCCAAGGGCTTTAGGCAGGGCCAAATGACTCCAGGCATGCTAAAATGGTAAGGGAATGTCCGGCCACACCCTCCGACACCACCCACCACCGAACATACATTTAGACAGACACATAGCGTGCATAACTATGCACACAAACAAGCACCTACTGTACAGTAAGGCACATTCCAAATGCAGTATGGCTCATGCTTTTAAATGACGCCGCTCTGCAAGAGGAATGCTAGCATTTAAGTGATAAGGACGCCTGTTATCTATGTTGTCTAATGACATAGTACATGACATCAAAATCATTTGAGGTTTATGAGTCTAAAAGAAATGCAGAGCAACGCATACTATTTTACAGAGCCATCATCACATGCAATCTCCCAAAAAAATAATAAACAAATTACCAAATTACCTTTAAATGATAAATAGGTCATTGCACAATGAGGTCTGTCCACTCCTATGTACACAATCTACCGTACCAATTGATTTTTGGTGGAATTTTTTTTATTACTTGGTCTGGTTTATCAATGTATCAGTTTGTTTCTGGTACTTTACAAAGGCTTGCATGGAAACCAGAAAAGAATAATAAACAAACAGTTTTGTTTTCTGAAGGTGGGAGGGGGAAGCAAATTAGAATAATATTGTGAAAGAGACGTGTGTGCGTAAGAGAGGGAGAGATGGGTTAAAGATGCGGAAAAGATGCTTTCTATTGACGTTCAGCCTAGCTACTGCTGCTTTCTCTATGAATGGGATATTTAATTTGTGGTGGCTTCAGGGAATTGTGTTTGGGTGTGTTCAGGAAGTACCTGTGATATTTGGTTACCTTTTCTGTGCAGTCAGTCTAAGACATTTGTGTGATTAAGATTTGAAACCAAAAAACAATCAGTTTAGAATGAGGAAAATCCAAATCACTTTCAAAATGAAAGTTCATTCAAAGTTTAACTAATACAATGTTTTGTTTTATTACTGATCCAAAACCAAGCCATACTGTGCAGTATTTGCCCTATTCTTTATAATGTCACTTTAGTTTATAGGGGCCCATTTAAACATAATAACAGTTCTTATAGAAAGTTTAACCCCCCTTTTTTACATTTTATTTATCAGTTCCTTAGAGATTACTGCATTAATGCAAACCATAATCCACACTTTTAAAGATGCCTTCCATGATATATGGCTATATATGCCTATGTAGTTTCAATATAGGTGCTTTCGGGCTAAAATGGAACTGGATGTTTTTTAAAATATCCACAATAAATGAACAAAACAACCAAAAACTAATAAAATGGACTCTCAGTCTCTGTTAACAAAAAATGCACTTGAATTAAAACCAAATGACCAATAACTATAAATGAAATGGAAATTAAAAACCACACACAACCAAAACAATAAAGTTTCTTTGGAAGAGAGAGAGAGAGACGAGGAAAACAAACAAGCATGCAAATGGAAATTGCGGCAAAAAAATGATTGAGCTCATTTTTATTTATCATGCGATTAATTGATTAATTGCATATTGCGACAGGCCTATTCATATTTTCTCTCTTGTTTTACTGTGTCTAGCGGTTGTGCCCTACCCTGCAACCTCATTTGATTTCACAGCTCTGGTTTGATTGACAGCTCTGTTAACTGTTTCCTCCACTTTAGTGAACCATAAGTCACACACTTTGGTGGGGAATCCCTGCCTGATTTTACAGGTTTCAAGTTCACTGGTAAGCCAATGGTTGTACTTAGGTGATGCATCTAATATACACAATATACTACACATCTGGGCATAAAATGGGGGGCTTATATTTTTTTTTGCAGTTACTGATTTTGGTAGGCTTATTCTGGTTTTGTTAGGCGCTTGCAGTGCAGATTCTTCCACAGAGTAGCAGAACCAGGCAAGCGCATGTTTACGGCCTGTGTGTGTGACGTTATGTGACGACGCAAATCGGAGAGAAAGCATGCCAGGTATGAACATGCTTGGTGATTGACTCTTCTAATGACAGTTTTAGCTACTGCAGTAGTTATCAATACATCAGAGAGTAGTTATAAGCATCTTAGCTAACACTGGTGTTGGCTAATTAAGAATACAAACCTTTTGAAGTTGTGCATTTGATTAGCCATAATTTCTCCAATAATGTGTAAAGAAATAGGATAATTCAGTGTAAAAATAATAAAGAATAAATACAAAATGTAACCAAGCACCAACAGAAGAAGTTGGGACTATAAATAGTCAAGTTATTTTTATTCATACAATGCATTCTACACTGTATTTAATTTGGTACAGTTTTCAATCCTTTTATTGATGTGTCCTTTCTTTAACCTTTTTATGGCCTGTAAGTGAGCATTTTTCTTCCCTAACAAATAGAACAATATAATACGGTATCACTATAGGATACTATAGTACTATTTTCTTTCTGCTATAATATTACCATCAGATTCCTATAACATTTGTATAGTATGTTTCAATTTAATATAAGAATCTTATAGGATTTCTAAAGTTCTCAATGAAATTTCTTTATTATTATTTCATAAAACTTGTACTGGATTCCTATAGTGAAGGATTTCAAATGCTTAAAAATGTAAGATGTATATAGAGCCAGCACACACATAATATGGAAAATTATACTGTATATAATGTATAGCATATATTATATTATACATTCTAAATGAAACAACAAAGCATCTATCTTTTAAACCCTGCATATCCTCAGCGTGGCACAAAATATTTAAATTAAAATATATTTGGATATGTATGTTTTTTTAGACAGGTTGACCTCCTTATATTTGATTATTTGATTATATTCAGATCATTACATTTCAGGAGTTAAATAGCAGTGTGATTTAGTCACATATCTGTTTTACATTCAGTCTGAATTTCGGACAGCAGAACCGCAGGATGTTTCTGGTGAATGTCAAAGTTGTTGTTTTTTGTCATGTTTTTGCTGTCTTACAAACCTTTAGACAGGAAGAATAATTACAAATTATATTCTCTATTAATTTTTATTGTGTGAGGCAAGATTACTGGTACAATAATGTATCAGCTTAGTCATTTATTTTCTCTCACTCGCGCTCACTCTCTCTCACGCTCACTCTCTCGCGCTCACTCTCTCTCTCTCTCGCTCGCTCTCTCTCTCTCGCTTTCTCTCTCTCGCGCTCTCTCTCGCGCTCTCTCTCGCGCTCTCTCTCGCGCTCTCTCTCGCGCTCTCTCTCGCGCTCTCTCTCGCTCTCTCTCTATTTGTTTCCCAGGAGCAATGACTGAAATTAATTTGCCCCAGCAAGCACACCCTCTCTTGTCATGACAGTATAGTGTTATGTTTTCTCCACAGATTTCTTTTGCTTCATTTGGAGATACAGTCCTAGTAGTGTACAGTAGTTGTGGTTTAACAGCATCTAGTCAGTGCCAAAACAAGTTAATTGTCTACTATATGCATGAAGGAACTGCCCATTGGTTTGATATTCTGTCTTAGAAAATAAAGGTTCCATAAATTACCCTTAGATCCATTTTTTCCATACAGTATATACAGTACATCACAACCACTCCCAATGGATTTGTGCTAGTCTTCCATTTTACTCCATTCCACTTTTTTCCCCCATACTGCTCTTTTAACTAGGAAGTCACATGGGTCCACACCTATATGGAATAGATCACTCACCTGACAAGGTCATTTTGCAGGCACTAGAGCCGCCTGAAGGAGTTGCTTTGGGCAATGCTATCACCATGGAGCGTCTGTGCTATAAACAACTCACTTCATGAATGGTGGTCCTTTAAAACATATCTACAAACACTATGCATTCGTTTGACACAGGGATTTAAAAATAGTCTGCTACTCAGTAACTGAGACTCTATAATGGCAATTTTGAGGGTAATATCTGCTAATTTTACAAACAGTTAAAAGTGCCTGCTGTACACATGCCTGGGGTCCCCACTTAACCCAGTATTACTCTACAGCAGCAGAGCTGGTTTAAAATATGAACATGAATATCCATGAAAATAGCCAGTAGCAAAAAAGCTGCACTGCTACATGGTTCATTTGACTGTTAATCCTAATGGAATAGCTATTGACTATAGTCAACACTTCTGGTTTCGAAGCACTTTCAAATGGAATCTCAAAGATATTGAGGGAGTAAATCCCCTGCTGCTTTTAATTGGCTGATATCTCAGTTCTTCACTGTGTAGCACAACCTGTAGAAGCTATACTCTGCATTGTGTCGACTCAACATTTTGAGCAGTGCAAGCCTACCCAAAATCAATATGGTTATTGTGATTGAGTCTACCAAAATCAACATGGTTATTGTGATAGAGCCTACCAAAATCAACATGGTTATTGTGATTGAGCCTACCAAAATCAACATGGTTATTGTGATTGAGCCTACCAAAATCAACATGGTTATTGTGATTGAGCCTACCAAAATCAACATGGTTATTGTGATTGAGCCTACCAAAATCAACATGGTTATTGTGATTAGCCTACCAAAATCAACATGGTTATTGTGATTGAGCCTACCAAAATCAACATGGTTATTGTGATTGAGCCTACCAAAATCAACATGGTTATTGTGATAGAGCCTACCGAAATCAACATGGTTATTGTGATAGAGCCTACCAAAATCAACATGGTTATTGTGATTGAGCCTACAAAAATCAACATGGGTATTGTGATTGAGCCTACCGAAATCAACATGGTTATTGTCAAAGTCAAAGTCAAAGTTGTTTATTTATCATATGCATCTAATAACATACATCATCCTATGCAGAGAAATTCTTTTGACATGGCACGGCAATTTCTATGCAGTGGGCTTAAAAACAAGAATTACAACAATATAAGAATTTTAAAATAATAATGACAATAGTAATAATAATAATAAAATGCTATGTACTGAGCAGTGGTCTGGAAAATGTACAACAGTAGAAGTAGTAAATATTATAGATTGGCATGGAAAATTGCTTTTAAAGGTGCATTTGAATTCTGCTACATTAGA
>JACXGM010029593.1:0-13587 GCA_016801145.1 Umbra pygmaea
GTCATACAGAGTGTGTGTGTGTGTGTCATACAGAGTGTGTGTGTGTGTGTCATACAGAGTGTGTGTGTGTGTGTGTCTTACAGAGTGTGTGTGTGTGTGTCTTACAGAGTGTGTGTGTGTGTGTCTTACAGAGTGTGTGCGCAGGGCAGCGATGGTCTTCGACAGGGCCAGCTCCCACAGCTCTTCTACATAGGCCCTGTTGACCAAACCCTGGGTTGTGTGGAGGATATGGTCCTCTAGAACAAAGAACCTGGAGACAGAGAGAAAAAGCAGAGGGGAGATATCAGAGAGGACAGAGGAGAGAGAGGAGAGGAGAGAGGAGAGAGAGAGAGAGGAGAGGAGAGAGGAGAGAGAGAAAGCAGAGAGGAGAGAGGAGAGAGAGGAGAGAGAGAAAGCAGAGAGGAGAGAGAGGAGAGAGAGGAGAGGAGAGGAGAGAAAGCAGAGAGAGAGAGAGAGAGAGAGAGAGAGAGAGAAAGAAGAGAGAGAGAGAGAGAAAGCAGAGAGAGAGAGAGAGAAAGCAGAGAGAGAGAGAGGAGAGTATTAGAACAAGAATGTAGGTATCTTACTTATAAACACAATCTGTTGAATGTATTCTCTACTTTACTATACAGCGCCAGAGAAACAGGAGCAAGAAATCACATCCAAATCAATCAACTTACCTCTGGAAAAATAATAACATGTTTATCGTTTCATGATTTAATTATGTCGTCGGCGGGTTGGATATGAGGGGTTGAGGCGAGAGGTCAGAAGCAGGCGGAGGGAAAGCCACGGAGACACTGAGACGGAGGGAGCACCGGCCAATTGGATGTTTGGAGAAGCGGCTGTCTTCATCGCTCCAGACACAGAACATTCCCAATATTCCCATCCAGACCGAAGGAATAACAGGAAAGTACCACCTCACGTCCCATAAAGAATCAATCCTCACTCAATGTCTTTGTGTGTGTGTGTGAGCGTGTGTGTGTGTGTGTTTGTGTGTGTGTGTTTGTGTGTGTGGAGTGAAGGATGTAGGAGCTGAATGACGGAGCAAAGGATGGATGGACAAACGGACGGATGGAGGGGTGGAATGCTTTCCTGGAAAGCTGTTAAGCTTCCAAATGAGGTGTCACTAAGACTAAAAGCACGTCCAGCGGACTGACTCTTCCCATTTCAAAAGCCCACAGCAGAAGGAGCGACGGACAAGGGAGGAGTGAAGGACAGGATAGGAGGAGCGGGGGGACCTACCCTATGATTTGATTGAAGTACCTCCTGTAGCCCTCCAGAGTTTCATGCTAAACAGAGTGGAAAGACAAAGACAGACAATTGGGAATTGCATTTACAACCACAAAGTAAAAAATGTCTTTTCATCGCTGTTTTTCTCAGAAGTTCTGAACAAACTGTCATTATAACAACATTATAATAAGTAGCACACATCTTTTCTTTCAGTGTTTAATATTACAGAGGATGGTGTATTTATTGGCCATAACCTCCTTATTCGACATCATTGCACACTGTATTGAGTATTTTATTTGAAAGTTTGCACTGTCAAGCTTCTTCTTCGCCTGGTCACCTTTGCAAATAAGCATCAGTTTCTCAACTGGCTTGCCTGGTTAAATAAAGTTGAAATAAAAAATGAAATACAACATCGGGTCCCCACAGGTAAACATAAACATGGATGTCACATGCTGGTAAGGGATATCTACCATGTTAGAATGAGGTTGCAGTACAAGGCGCGCCTGTTTCCTTCTCTGCTTTCTGTAGTAGTTCTCAAACTCCTCTCGAGCACCCTGGGTAAAAAAATATAAATAATAGAGACATTAACTTACCCAGGTAACCTTAGGGTGAACAGCTGACATTTATTAGTTTGTTTAGAACTGTCAATGAAAAAGAATTCTGAATGTCAGTGTTGTTAGGAGACACATTCCTCTCACTGTACTTCTTGATGTGCCACAGAGTCTGGTCTTTATTCTGTGTAAATATCAACGTTGTTTCAGTAATCACCTTGAGAAGAACAGAGGACTTCGTACAGATTTGATAACTACCACGGCTGTCTTCCAATCACAATGATGCAAATATTGGATCTCTATTCCATTTCCTCTATCAACAGACCCCGTTGGTATCCGGTTGCTAAGAAACAATTTTTTTAACTAGTCTGTGAACATTTCAAAGGGGGATGAGTCTGCCTACAGGTTGGAGATTGACCATTTGGTGTCCTGGTGCACAGAACAACGTGGAGCTCAATGCCCTAAAGATAGTGCAGATGGTAGTGGACTTCAAGCTCAGCTGCCCTTCCCCCCATTGCCCTGTGAGGCTCTTCAGCCTGGAGTCCTTCAGCTTCCTGGGCGCCACCATTACCCAGGACATCAAGTGGGAGCTGACCATGAACTTCCTGCGCCCGCTGAAGTTCAACCTGCCAAAGCCAATGATGGAGCACTTCTACACCAACATAATGTCCATCCTGACCTTCTCCATCTCAGCCTGGTGCCAAAGACCAGGGCAGGCTGCAACTCTCTGCAGAAAGGGTGATTGGCTGCATTCTGCTTCTGTTACAAGACCTACACGCCTCCAGATCTAGGAGGGGAGCAGCAAAGTTTGTGGCCAATCCCTCCCACCTCCGGCTGAAGACCAAGACCTCCCACCCGAGAACAGGTTCTTCCTGACAGCAGTAGTAGGCCTCATGAACATGCCCCCATACCCCCCCACTCCAGCAGATGACTGTTAGGATACAGTAAACATACTGTCCATACTCCCTCATATAAGGCTTACATTGTAGAGTTCATACACTGTAGACAAACATACCTGTTCATATACTGTTGAAATCTACCTATATCTATAAATATATATAAATAAAACTGGTCCATACTGGAGATATAATGCATTTCCTGCACCCCAAATGCTTTACATTATTCTCCTGCTTATATTCTACTGTACATTACAGTATATTATATACCTTGCACTGTAGTTATCTTGCATTCCTGCTTCCTAAAAGTTTAAAGATGTTTACATTATACTGCTGCTTACATTTATATGTATACAGTCATATGCAATAGTCTAGGCACCCCTGGCAATGTCATTTTGATCTATCAAATAACTGAAAGACACAGTCATATTCTGGTAGTGAAATCAGGTTAATTGGATTAACAGAAAATGTGCAATATGCATCAAAACAAAATTAGACAGGTGCATAGATTTGGGCACCCTTGTCATTTTGTTGACTTGAATACCAGTAACTACCTAACACTGATTAATTGGTACACACAATTGGTTTGGTAAGCTCATTAAGCCTTGAACTTCATAGACGGGTGCATCCAATCATGAGACAAGGTATTTAAGGTGGCCAATTGCAAGTTGTTGTTCTCTTTGACTCTCCTCTGAAGAGTGGCATGGGGGCCTCAAAACAACTCTCAAATTACCTGAAAACAAAGATTGTTCAACATTTTGGTTTGGTGGAAGGCTACAAAAAGCTATCGCAGAGATTTAAGCTGTCAGTGTCCACTGTGAGTAACATAGTGAGGAAATGGAAGACCACAGGCACAGTTATTGTTAAGGCCAGAAGTGGAAGGCCAAGTAAAATATCGGAGAGGCAAAGGCGAAGGATGGTGAGAAAGTTCAAAAACAGCCCACAGACCACCTCCAAAGACCTACATCTTGCTGCAGATGTTATCTAAAAAAAAACAGCTATCTTAAAACTGAATTATGGTGTATGAGGCAGGGGATTCTGTAAAGCGATCTATAAACTGAAGTATGGTGTATGAGGCAGGAGATTCTATAAAGCTATCTTAAAATTGAAGTATGGTGTATGAGGCAGGGGATTCTGTAAAGCTATCTTGAAATTGAAGTATGGTGTATGAGGCAGGGGATTCTATAAAGCTATCTTAAAATTGAAGTATGGTGTATGAGGCAGGGGATTCTGTAAAGCTATCTTGAAATTGAAGTATGGTGTATGAGGCAGGGGATTCTGTAAAGCTATCTTAAAACTGAAGTATGGTGTATGAGGCAGGAGATTCTGTAAAGCTATCTTAAAACTAAAGTATGGTGTATGAGGCAGGAGATTCTGTAAAGCTATCTTAAAACTGAAGTATGGTGTATGAGGCAGGAGACTCTGTAAAGCTATCTTAAAACTAAAGTATGGTGTATGAGACAGGGGATTCTGTAAAGCTATCTTAAAACTGAAGTATGGTTTACTGTCCCACAATAACAATATTTGTATAGTGCGCCTAAATTTTTCAACTCAGGCACACACATGCGCCTTGTAAAAAAGGCCAGCATAGAGCCCAGACCATCACTACTTCGTCTGTAGTCAGCCACTGGCGTCATCATTCCTACTTCAAAATCCAGACATCTGTAACATATCAGTCAGTCACAGACTCTTCCTGTCCTTCACAATGACTTAACCGGTCTCTCTAACACACACATCTCTGGCCTTATCTCCTCCAGATGTGGCCCATCTCAAGACCAGACCAGGATCCACAGTTGTGCCCTGGCCCACAGATAAGACACCAGAGCTGGGCTGATAACTAGCATCCGCTCCCCCTCTGACAAGCAGAGGGCCTGGAGGTAAGGCCAAACCATTTGTTTGCCCTTTGAAAATGAACAATGCCTCAAATAACAAAAAGTTCAAAGGAGATTTGACTGAAGACATAAACAGAAGTATTTCCTAAGACCAAAAAACAATGTTGCACGAATGGTTTTCAGCACTTCTCTCAATGAGAACAAAGTCTATTGAATGTAGAGAAGGAAGCCAAGCTGGAGACCTCAGGTGAACAGTAGCAAGTGGCCCTCAGAGAGAGGGAGAAGGTCAGTCCGTGGCACACAGTTATGGGGGTGTGAGGGAGGTCAGACGTGGGTTAAAGGGTAAATGAATAAGAGGGGGAGAGTCCCTCAAAACAGAGTTTCAAAGTCTAATTAGTTGCATACACAATGAAGCAGATGTTGTTGCGGGTAGAGTGAAATGCTTCTGTCTCGGTTTCTAAACAATGCAGTTATATAACATAAACAAAAAAGAGAACATCCACACACGAGTAAGGCTACACATTTCAAAACACAGTGGGGGACAAAAAAAATTATAATCCAAAAACAGGATGTCAACAATTTGACCATTTCAAAAAGCTGAAAGTTTTCATAATGTACATGGTGATGCAGCGTGTACCCGGATGCGTGTGTGTGAACATCTTGTTATGCACTGAAAAGGATGGTGGGTTTGTGTGTGCGAAGGCTGGAGGGTTCCTGCGAGTTGGCTACATCTGCTTGCAGGGAAGTTGAAGTCCAGCAAGGCTAACAGCCTTAACGTGACTTTTGGACATGGCCTTCAAATAGGTATTGATTCTCCCGTCTTTCTGGATTAAGAGCAGAGAGCCTGAACCAATACCCGACTGGCCAACAGCGGGCCGTTTCAATAATGTGTATGTAAGCCATTCGCGCCATAGTAACCGCAAGTTCGACCAATCAGAGACGTCAGTGTTTTGCTTATATTGTGGGTAGTGTAGTATTTCCCCAGAATATCGCAAAAAACAATGTTGATTTCATACCTTGTGGCTTTTATAGGAGATTAACGGGATTTTGCCGGTCTGTTGGGGCCCCTTTGTATGGCGGGGCCCATTTCAACTGAATAGTTAAGGCCGCGTCTGCGACTGGCACCAGAAACTGCCAGACAAAACCTATTTGGTTCTGTTTAACACACGGTAAAACGAGTTGGCTGTCCGATCTTCAAGACCAAATGAAAGCGCAAACCGAGTTACCCTGTTGCATGGGAACGGACCTGGGGAAAGGTCTAGTTTGGCTTGTGTTATTTCCCTCACTGGCTGTTACACTGGTGGATGACACGCCTTTTAAGGTCTGTAAAAGGGTCAAAACACAAAACCTGAATGGCTTGGAGGGTTTTTCGTCCATTCAGCCCCTTCTGAGAGGTTACTGGCAAAAGATAATTAGACATGACCAATTGGGAAGGAAGGAAAATGGAGATGGATACTCGACAAAACAAATCCCACAAACCATGGACATCCTCATTGACCTGGAGCACGGACATCCTCATTGACCTGGAGCACGGACATCCTCATTGACCTGGAGCACGGACATCCTCATTGACCTGGAGCACGGACATCCTCATTGACCTGGAGCACGAACATCCTCATTGACCTGGAGCACGGACATCCTCATTGACCTGGAGCACGGACATCCTCATTGACCTGGAGCACGGACATCCTCATTGACCTGGAGCACGGACATCCTCATTGACCTGGAGCATGGACATCCTCATTGATCTCGCATCCAAAGCCAGGCCCAACAGACTATCTACACCGTGCTCATCACAGCGCCAAGGAATTAATATACTGTGTCGCCAGCTGACATGCTAGAAGGTTCTCCACTGTGCAATGGTCCTTTCCTAATATGACTGCCCGTCAATGACCAAGGACCTCAGGGTGCAGCCAGTCAAAGGCCGAAGGACCCTACAGAGCATAATGAGCCAGCATTGAGGTAGACCATGGTGATGATAACATGAACAATTCCACAAAGCAAAACTGTTGAGACAAAAACAGGACAGCCTGGAAGAAGAGAAAGCGCCAGAGTTTACTTCCTAATGAGAGGACCATGAAGCAACCTTAAGCACTGGGGAGCATCCAGCTCTCAAACTCACGGTCCCAGTTAACAAAGACAGGGGAGATGCTGAAACCCCTTTAGACTGATACAGCCACAATTAGTGTGACCCCAATCTGACCACAGAGAAGTCTGTGGCAGTAATCAATTTTCATGAGGATATAAATGAGTATCCCTTGGCTGTGGTGAAATGTACCACCTCTCAAGGGAACTGTCAACCTTCAGTGGGGCTGGTTCCCACCCTACCAGTGGCACTACTGGAAGGCTGTGATTTTCCTTTTTTATGATACTTTTTGGGAGCAGAAGGCCATGGGAACCCACAAGGAAAGACTCCTGTTCAAGAGGAATATCAAACAGACCACACTCAAACAGTTGACAAATAAGTGTGAAATTGGGGGGGGATCAGGAAGGGGTTTCCACAGAAAATGTGTCAAAGGAAGCCCCTCCAACTAATATGAAGGCAATGGGGTAACGGAGGAAGACCAACGGAAGGGTCCATCCACTCATAACCTTGAGAAGCTGTTTGAGTTGCCCCGCTAAAGGAGCCCAGTCTACCCTGTGTGAGGAGTCAGGTCATAGAAGTCCCTGGAGGATGTACTGAGCAGGCCCTCTTTTTAAGTCCAACAGCCAACACTTTTCAGCAAAATGGTTGAAAAGATGTCTTTCCAGGGGTATAGATGTTGAAAAGAAGTCTTTCAAACTATTTTGTTAAGTGGGTAAGATAATTAGATGTATTTTTTATGAACTCAGAGGTCATGTTAGCGTTTAGAAGTCTGTGTTTTCAAAACACAGACTCTCCAAAAATCAGCATTTTAAAAATCTTAACTGCATTATAATTAAATGAATGACGTGGGTGTACTCTGCACTCTAAAATGTAGGAGATAGGCCTACAATGATGTCTGAACATTTTTACAGTACGTTACAGTAACATACAGTAAGTTACAGTAATAAAATCTGAAGGACATTTTAGTGATTGTTCTCGATCGACAGTGTACAAGTGCTAGACACACATCTATTGAGAAATTCGGATTTATTTTGTTCCAATTTTGTCATACTTGTATCCATAATATGTCGGTTTATCATAGTTGATACTCGTAATTGAACTGGAGATCAAAAACTGTGTTTCTAAATGCGGGTAAAGCGGGTAAGGCTACGTATTATGTGTTCTTGAACCATTTGAGCGCTCCAGAGAATTATGATGTTCCATCAATCAATCAATCAATCATACTTTATTTATAAAGCACTATTCATACATAAAATGCATCTCAAAGTGCTGAACACGCACGATCATGACAATAAAACACAATAAAAATACAAGGACATTTGCATGTGGGACAGTATGGATAGATAAAACAAATTCAAAAATCTCTCACATTATTGTTTGTACTTTAAAACCATCCTGACTGCTTAAATAAACAAATATACAACTTTTTTTACAACTCATTGTAATAACCAAAAATGTTGCAATATGCATTACAGCTAGATAATTGGGTTCTCTAACCAAACCCTCTTCGTTTCACTTTTATGCGGGAAAATGTTTAACATATATTGTCGGCCACATTTACGACATTCAAATTTTTGTGTTTACACAGAATGAATTTAAGCAAGAGCATTTTACTCAAAACAACTAATTGTCCATCTCTGAAAATGCAAAGATAAACAATTTCAACTGTAAAATTATTTGTCGTAAATTATTCCATGTGTTATGAACAATGAATTTGAAACAACTAAAGAGTATGTACACAATGGATAACATTAACACTATGCTCTGAAAATTTAACACAGACTATGCCTCAGGTGTACACATCAACCACTTTAAAAACATAATTAGGCCTACATACCGTACTCCCTTTTGCTTATTTGATTTTGGGGGTTGGAGTCCGGTGGCCTGTACTTTAGCTTGAGGCAATCTTTCTTAAAAATCTGCTTGTCTTTAATGAGTTTGAAAGCTGTGCACTTTAATCCAAAATGTACTTAAATAACATTGGCGTCATGATTGTTATAGTAAGTGTTAATAAAGAGTTAATCAGTGAAAATACCCGTTTGACTGAAGCTGAAGTTGCATTTTAGATATTGGTCATTGCAGCTAACCTTAGATATAATACAATATTAATGATAAATTGCATCAGTTTTCAAAACACGTATGTTAGGATTCGCATGCACTGGTGCTTGACAGCTCGTGGGAACTAAAGTGTAGTTGGATCTTAGACTGTATAAAGTCTAAAAGAACTTTAAGACTGACAGGCATAGAAAATAACATGTCACATTCGAATAGGCAGTAGGTCAGACTAATCAGAAAACAGGGCCAAGTGAAAGTACGGGAAAAAACATGATTTTGTTTAAGTCAGGACGCCTGGAAACAAATTGAAATACGGGGCTGGTCACCTTACCAAAATACCTGTGTTTTCAGAATGAAATATGATATTTTTTCTGCATTTTCAATTATATTTCTGTGTGGAAAAAGTAGAATTCTACATTAACACGACCTCTGGAACTATGTAAACTCCTGAAAGGTACTGTGAAGTATATGGTTATGTCATTGAGTGGAGAATGTAATGGAAAAAATGACCAGGGGTTCCCCTTCACCTCGCAGTTTAGTCTGTGCATCACCCTTGGACTTATGGACTAGTGGAAAGGTTTAATAGAACCATTAAGCACATGTAAAGTAGTGCACCTGGATGGAACAACCTGGGACAACCTGTAGCCATTTTAACTGCCTGTCATTACAGAGACATAGATTCTCCTTATTTGAGCCAATTGACATAGAACTCCTAGATATCATGAGCTGGTATCAAGCCTCACAGATCATGTGACGGCAATAAGTGACTGGATGAGGAAAATGTGTCCAATGGTAAAAGATGAGGGTCAATATCAGAAGCTTAATAGGATCTACAATCTGGGAGTTCAACCCAGAGTTTCAGTGTAGGGGAAAATTAGTTTTTGTTCTAGTGCCCACCACACTGGTGTCCATCTTCAAAGACAGACAAGATAAAATACAAAATGAGGCAACCAGCGGTGTTGAAAGATGGTACAAATGTACCATGTGTTCACTAGGAGAAAAACCTGGGTCAGCACTGGTGTCTGACCATGGCCATCTGGTCTGGATGTCCAGCAAGTTCAAGTTGACAAGTGGTTTCAGACAATCTAAAACATCTGCTTTTCTGCTCTCTCCCAGTGCTGGTCAAAACATAGGAATGTAGAAGATCCGTCTTTCCAGAATGCTAAAATCCTAATTGAACACACCTGATTATAACTATGTCTGAGGCACGGTGACAGTATTTTACCTGGCAGAAGCAGCATCTTCAGTCTGAACTCTGCAGTACTGAGAAGGATTCCAAGAATATTTTACATTTTAGTAATTTAGCAGATGCTCTTATATCCTAAGTGACATACAGTGAATACAGGGACATCCCCATGGCGCAACTTAGAGTTAAGTGCTTTGCTCAAGGACAGAACAACATTTGGCACAGCCAGTAATTAAACTGGCAACCTTACGACTACAATTCAGTTTCCCAAACTACTAATCCAACTGAACCAAATGGACCAGGTCCAATTGGACTCAACAAGCTTGAGAAACATCCCTGACTAAGATACATCCTATAAATGTAACTGACTGTTATGTAAATACACGGGTGACATTCGCCTCTTCTCATAGAGGGAAAAAAAGAAAGGCTCTGTGACAAGCAAAGAGTTCAGTAATGCGTTGAACTCGTTCCGAGTTGCCTAATAAAAGTCCTGGGACTGTTCCCTTGATTCTCATAGTTTGTGGTATTTCCTATTGTTATGAACTCTCTGGCTGTTACAGCCTATTGTGGGTATGTGAATGCAAATTGGTCTCTAAGGTGTCGAACATGAAGTACAGACTGCTGACAGAAAATACATTTTTAATCAAGAAAACACACTGAAGCAAAACAAACACAAGGTACAGAGCTGCGCCCAATTTTCACTTGAAAGATTCGCCCACACTATCAGTAAGCCTTGCATCTACATTTTCAGAACCCCAATTCAGATTTTATTTTCTCCATTTACTTCAGTAATTCACACTTTAGCCTTTGAAATAATAAAAACAAATAATATGGTCTGCCAATGTAAATGCAGTATTTGACATACTGTTTTTTGGTAACAGATTTTTCACGTCAAAGTTGGGAACAGCAGTTTGTGCAATGCTTTTATAGCTAGGCCAACTTAAAGGTTGCTAAACAGAAGACAGTTTAAACTAAATGCTCAGAGGTTTTGCTCTAAAATACAATGTATTCTCAGTGAACATATCAGGTGAAATTACAGGACAAATGTGTGTGTTATTGTAAAAGTGTGAATGTGTAATATATATGTAATATTATAATGTGTGTAACTAAACCTCTGGTTTCTGGAATGTTCAGAGGCAATAAAGTGGAACACTTTAACCTGTTGGACAACAAAAGCACATCCTATTTAATATTTTAATTCCACCATTTCATAGTCATGGAGAACAATATGCCTTTGTTATGCGTGTGTGGTAGAACAGAGTTGGCACTTCATTCATCCAATCGTTTAACCCACATAGTTCTCTAAGTATCAACTAGAACCCTCCATCCAATAGTTTAACCTACATAGTTCTCTAAGTATCAACTAGAACCCTCCATCCAATCGTTTAACCCACATAGTTCTCTAAGTATCAACTAGAACCCTCCATCCAATAGTTTAACCTACATAGTTCCCTAAGTATCAACTAGAACCCTCCATCCAATAGTTTAACTTACATAGAGTAGGCTAAAAAAATTACTGGCACCCCTGATCAGCAATACACAAACAATACTGTCAAAAATTATAACAATACAATTATAGAGAAAAACTCAAAATAACATGTGAGAAATACTGTACTTCATTAATGTGTCAATGGAACCAACAAAAATCATGCAATCATTAAATAAAAAAATTGATATCCTCCGAATTAAGCTTTCAAAATCAATGGCACACTTAAAGATTGTAAATAACATCTACCAAAATTAAACCAGGAATTAAATTCCACTTATTTAAGTTAATCTAAGTCTTAGGAACTATATTGAGCATTCACGTTGTTCCACTAGGGTATAAAGGTAACACGCATGCTACATCCCTCCAACACCAAAAAACTGGCAGTTCAAAAGAGACAGATGGTTGTATACTATTATAAATCTGGTAATGGCTACAAGAAGATCCACAAACGATTGAATATACCACTGAGCACTGTCAGTGCAAGTATTTAACAACTCTAAAGAAACTGACCACTTGAAAACCTCACGGGTAGAGGATAGGGAGGAAGAATGGTATGAGAAGCAACAAACTACCCAAGAATCACTGAACAAACTGCAGGCAGACCTTGGTGGCATCTTGGGGTCACCAGGTTTCAAAAAGCAAAGATACAAGTACTTTGAGTTTGCCAAACGCCATTTCAATTATGAATGGAAGAAGGTGCTCTGGTCAGATGAGACCAAAATTAAACATTTTAAGTCAGATAGATAGAGCCTCTGCATGTTTGGCATCGAAATAGAGACGCATAAGGAGAGGTACCTCTTACCGACTGTGAAATATGGTGGTGGGGCAGTCATGTTTTGGGGCTGTTTTAATTCCAGAGGTCCAGGGTCGCTGGTCAAGATTGATTGACTAATGACTTCAACCAAGTATCAGACATTTTTGACTGACAATCTGGTTCCCTCTGCCAGAAGGCTGGGACTTGGCAGTAGGTGGACTTTCCAACAAGACAACAACCCAAGCTCCACACAAAAATGGTTCCTTGACAACATCATACATTTTCTGTCATGTCCATATCAGTCGCCGGACCTCAATCCAATCAAAAGCCTGTGGGCTGAGTTTGAAGAGAGCAGTTGATAAGCGCAAACCGAAGAATGTGAAGGATCTTGAAACGATCTGCATAGAATGGTCCAAAATCCCTCCAAATGTGTTCCTTAACCTTGTCAAACATTACAGGAAGAGACTCCATGCTGTTATCCTTGCCAGAGGTGGTTGTACATAGTACAGAACAATAATTTTGGAAGCTTAACTTTGGTGAAATTTATTTTGTGTTAAATAATTGTATGATTTTGGTTGGTTCCACTGCAACATTAATAAAGTACATGGAACTTCATTTCATAGAACCCGCCATCCACATTGTTCCGTATGTAATTAGTAGGTATCACATAGTATTGATAATGTACAGCTTCATAAGAAACTAATTTATTTAATAAAGAACCGGCATTTGGTGTCTTTGCTCCAGACCACACATTCCCCTCCATCTATCGACCGCTCTAGTGGTGAATTGTTTTGATTAATGTCTTTATTGATCCAAATAATTCAAATGATCTGTTTGTGTGTTATTATCTGGTATGAAAAGTATCAGTAAAGGTATCTGTTTGTGTGTTATTATCTGGCATAAACAGTATCAGTAAAGGTATCTGTTTGTGTGTAATTATCTGGTATGAAAAGTATCAGTAAAAATATCTGTTTGTGTTATTATCTGGTTGGAAAGGTATCTGTAAAGATATTTGTTTGTGTGTTATTATCTGGCATAAACAGTATCAGTAAAGGTATCTGTTTGTGTGTTATTATCTGGCATAAACAGTATCAGTAAAGGTATCTATTTGTGTGTTATTATCTGGTATGAAAAGTATATGTTTGTGTGTTATTATCTGGCATAAACAGTATCAGTAAATGTATCTGTTTGTGTGTTATTATCTGGTATGAAAAGTATCAGTAAAGGTATCTGTTTGTGTGTTATTATCTGGCATAAACAGTATCAATAAAGATATCTGTTTGTGTGTTATTATCTGGTATGAAAAGTATATGTTTGTGTGTTATTATCTGGTATGAAAACTATCAGTAAAGGTATCTGTTTGTGTGTTATTATCTGGTTTGAAAAGTATCAGTAAAGTTATCTGTTTGTGTGTTATTATCTAGTTTGAAAAGTATCAGTAAAGGTATCTGTTTGTGTGTTATTATCTGGTTTGAAAAGTATCAGTAAAGGTATCTGTTTGTGTGTTATTATCTGGTTTGAAAAGTATC
>JACXGM010029594.1:0-13612 GCA_016801145.1 Umbra pygmaea
TCTCTCTCTCTCTCTCTCTCTCTCTCTCTCTCTCTCTCTCTCTCTCTCTCTCTCTCTCTCTCTCTCTCTCTCTCTCTCTCTCTCTCTCTCTCTCTCTCTCTCTCTCTCTCTCACACTCATTGACTTCAATTCAGAGTCTGAGGGCGTCCTAATGTGCGACAGACAGTAGCCAGGGTGAGAGATACTTCCTCTGGAATGGAAACAAATCCTCAGGCAATCAAGTCATCAAAGAAATCATCAAAATGCCCTCAGAAGTGGGATATGTAATCAAAACACATCAATGTCAGATCCCATAGAGAGGACGGCGTTGTTGGTCCCATTTCCTACTGCAATTATAAGCGGGTCGTCTTTGAGGGTGATACCAAAGTAACTGTGACTCAATGAAATCAGAAGGCTACATCCTGTGGCAATAATGAGTGAGGCTGCTGGAAAGGAAGACGTCTGGACAGCAATCAGACATCCTCTAAACAGGAAGCCGTTTTCTCGTATTGTCGTCACGGTGAAATCAAAGCTGCATGAATCATTGAAACAACAATTTCAGAGACTCATAGCCCCAGAATAACAACTGTTTACACAATCTGTTGTTTCACTGCATGTGTGTGTGTGTAATGTATATGTGAGCTTGGTTTTACTTTACATGTGAGGACCCAAAGTCCCCACAGAGAAAACAAATCCTGACAATTCGGTCACACAAAATAAACGACTATTTATGTAATAGTGTTTAGGATTAGGGCAAACGTTCAAATTTGTCATTGTGTTACAATTGGGTTTACATTTAGGTTTAGGCATTAGGTGATAAGTCAGTTGTTAGGTGACGGGGAAAGGACCCACAAGGATACAAACACTGTGAGCATGTTTTACTATCTTGGTGGTAACCAGAAATCCAATTATAACAAGAAAATGTGACCTTCTGGGTCTAGATTTCACCATTTCAAAATAGGAAATTTGATATTTGCTGTTAAGGTATAATTTAAGTCTTACACTTTGGGTTTATGTTAGAGTTAGGTTCATGTTTATATTGAATTAGGTTCAGAATATACTGTAAGGAGGTGAAAATATGAATAATGTATGTGTGAACAGGTCAAAAAGTCTCAGAACTGGTTAAACTCTAGGTACATTTGTGTAATGTCTCCATTTTGAATTAAAAAAAGGTTGTGCCTAAGTGTTGAGTTAACATTAGAATTAGGGTTAGAATTTAGGTTCAGATTAGGTATTTAGAATGTGATAAAAATTCTGATTTTGTCAAATGCATCCTGATAAGTTAGTCAATTATATTTGTGTATAGCAGTAAGTGGTGAGACACGTTCTACCCATAATGCTCTCCTCTAGATAACAAAAGGGTTATCCAGTTGACCCAGTGCATGCGGACAGGCTCCACTAAAACCTGTGTGTGTCTGATTGTCGTCTGTCTGTCTGGGTATGTTTGTTGGTGTAGAAATCTCAGGTTTAAACTTAAAACTGAGTTGTTAACCAATCATTTTTAATATTGAGCGAGGACACCAAATTTCTCTAAAATTCTTGTCGTTTGTGTTTGGATTTCTTGGACCACCTAAACAATTGTTTGTCCGCTCTGAGCAGAATGTCGATTAGGACTGTGGTTCTGAAAACTCTCCTCGAGGACTCCCGGCCGTCTTACAGTTTTGTTGTAACCCTAAACTAACTCACCTGATTCAAGCAGGTAAGTGCTTGGTGATTAGTCGACAAGTTGATTCTGGTGTGCCAGCTCTGGAATATACCTGATATATGGCATGGCTAAGGGTCCCCCAGGAGGGGTTTGAGAACCACTGGATTAGGAAACACCATTAATTTTCCTCTTTTTTCTTTGTCTGGAAACAGGGGCCCTGAAACTACAAGATGTTTGGTTTTATTCACGGTCATACAGCTGGTCTCATACCTTGACCTCTCTGTGCTGCTGTCATAGTTTCAGTGTTGACTAAGTGTAAATATGTGATAAAGATCCACAGACCTCTGCCCATGTCTCTGGGTGTAGCCTTGTTTATAAACCTGTAGCATGTTGACCAGTTTTGTGTCTTAGTGGGCAGGCTTTCACTCCAGCTCTGCTGTGAAATAACATGGACAGTGTGGGCTGTCTTGCTTTAGTATACAATGGCTTCTGCCCTAAGATGACAGATGTAAAGCAGGGGTCTCCAAACCCTTCCATGGAGGGCCTAGTGTATGCTGGTTTTTGGTCTTTCCCTTCAATTAGAGTCAAATTAGGACACAGACTGCCAGGTGAGGGGAGATCCTAACCAATTAGTGAGCTACTCCATCAGCCTTCTACAAGGTAAAAGCGAAAACCTGTGTACACTAGGCCCTCCATGGAAGGGTTTGAAGACCACTGATGTAAAGTTTACAACTGTGGAGGCCGGTGAACCTTAATTGAGGATGATGAATTCATATTAATGTCTGGACTGGAGTAAATGGAATGGTACCTTACTGAGTTAATTGATCTCACACTGTCTTTTATGTGTAACTCTATTCAATGTACTCTAGTCCATACATTAATATGGGACCATCCTACTCAATTAAGGTTCACCAGCCTCCACTGCTATAAACTGTCTGCTATCCGTCTAATGCAGTGTTTTTCAACCCTCTCCTCGGGGAACACCAACCGTTGATTTATTTCTGAGCTAGCACACCTGATTCATCTGCTTGATTAGTGATTCAAGGCCCTTGATTAGTGAATATGGTGAGCTAGTTCAGCGGATACAGCTAAACTGTGGAACCTCTGGTGTGCCCCAAGACGAGGGTTGATAAAGGCTAGTCTGATGCAACTTTCTAAGTGTCTGCTTACCCCGGTTGATCTATCAATCGATCTCTTCTTAACCATTAGGGGGCGACATTGATTTAAAAATGTGGACAAAAACACTAATGCACTTCAATACCCTGACACACAGACGCACATACACAAAGGGGGCGCGGATACGGACATGATCAATTAAGTGTCTAGCATTTCTTTTGCAACATCAATGGACTTGATCTATTCTGTTGGACATAATAGGTTCCCATGAAGTTCAGTGTTGACATTATGAAGCGAGATTCAGGGGATCAATTCACATATCACTCGCTTTGCATATAACGACCCTGAATAGCTACGAATATTTTCAAATCATTTTAATACATAACAGTTTCCCTATTTTTTTATTTATTGCAACATATGTATGTATTGTAATAATGTTCACACGTGTATGTTCAAGAAAAAAGTTTAAATGGATTTCAGAGAAATAGAGTGGTTAATGGACCGGAAAACACGCACGCGCGCGCACACACACATACCGCTGCCGGAGTTCGGACCGAGCTCTCTGATTGGTTGCAGTGGTTGGTATGGTGGGCTGTTCCCCTGAACGCCGGGGCATCAGGTTACCGTACAGCAGTTGCTGTTGAGCTCGAAGAGGTGCGCAAACCAGGGCACGTTGAGTTTTACGGAGTGAACCGGAGAGATGAGAGAGCCCTTAAATCCTTACCCTTGGTAAACTAAACCACTTCTAACTGCACAATATCCTAGGGACAAAGAGGACATACGGCCCGGGCTACTGGGTATCCGTGCAGTCCGTGCAGGAATGGCTTCAGCTCTATTTATCGGACCTCTCACATGCTCTACGGTGTGAAAAGAGACTGGGAGCGCAGCGGAGAAATATCTAGCTACATGAACTCACCGCAGTTTCCCTGCTCTGGAGGAAAATAGAAGAGACGGGCAAGAACACAAGGATGAGGTGTCGGGAGTGCTGCGGATGGAGTTTTAACTGATTGATGCGACAGGTAGAGAGAGTGTTGCTGGGAGATAATATTAATTTGCCAAATACATCGATCGTTATAATATCCCTCTGTCCGCCATAGCCAATACCTAATTGCTTCCTGAGAGACCTCGATAGGCTACCTGACTTAACGAGAAAAAGAGCGGTGTGACATTGGGGAAAACACAAGAAGAAAGAACATCCCACGTTTCAGCTACAGGTCAATCGGATCACCTCGGGTTTCATCCGCCCAGAACCTCTATTATCCCGAATTTACAGCTAACGGCTCTAGTAACCACACGCGCTTTGCAAACGGTTCAACCAAGGACACCGGAGGTTTAACCGGGGATCTTAAGACAAACCGGGCAGAAGGACATGTATCTAACATCGACCTCACATGCACCCGACTGACACACACACTCGACTCGAGCCACTGAAGAAAGCTGTAGATAGAGGCTGAGCCTTGCCACGCGCACGGCCAGGTCAGAAGCTCTTCTGAGTGCTCCACTCGCTCTATCTTCCGGTTGTGAGAATGGCGAGGGTCGCATGCTGGAAGTGTTACCTCTGGATCTTTATTGTCATATGGAGGTCGGCGTTACCTTCTGTCGCGAAATCACTGGAAACTATTATATGGAGCAGTCAGAATCCCAAGTAAGTGTCCCATTACATGAATCGGCTCGACAAATATAGTATTAAGTGTGTTTGTGTTCTGTATAGTGCTTATTGTGTGTATGTTATCCCGACAAAATTGTCACCAAAAGAACATTGGGAGAAGTTAGGACATTTGTCAGGTGCGTGTGTGTGGGCGGTGGGCAGCTACAGTGTTCTACTTATTCTCACAATAATGGTGAAACAAGTAAAATTAGGTTCAGTAAAAATGTTTCCTGGACATCACTTTTAAAATGCCTATTAGTTTTTTGTTTATTGTGGGTTGGTGTGTGTGTGTGTGTGTGTGTGTGTGTGTGTGTGGTGGGGGTGTGTAGTTTCGGTCAATCCTCTACGTACAAATACTATTAGAAGTCAGAATACAATGTTATGGATAGCACTGTCTTTGTCTTATCGCATAACGATATAACAGAGTCTCTTTGTGTGCAATATTTTCCTTTCGAACTCCCCAACTCATGGGGGAATGAACGGTGTGTGTAACAGTGGAATGAGAAGAAAAGCCATCGGCCGACTGTGCCAAGTGTGTCAAGGTGTTGCCTACCGCTCCCAGCTCGCACAACTCACTCAAACGAGGAAATAATAGCTCTCTCCGTTAGAGCTCTAGTTTTGTGTCTGAACATGCCCTGGCGAGTGCGACAAATCAAAACGAGCCCGTGCACAGGCTGATCCGCAGCGTGAGCCAGCGCACACACTTTCCTAATTATAGTTTCAGAGAGAAGTCTCGAGGCTACCGGCAGTAAAATAATGTGTTCTTATAACATTTATCACTCACACTACACTGAGCGAGTCCCAATATAACTCAGTTGGTATACACCCCCATCACATGCTATTTAGGAAAACATTTTCTGCAGCGTTTGTTGAAGGCACATCGTATTAATTGTTAATATCACAGGTGCCTGATTTAGATGCAGACTCATGATATTCTTAACTACCAAGTTAATACGGTTGGCACTGCACCGTGAATACAGCTAGCATATTATGCATCCTTCACTGGACCCAGTGCCAACTGATCAGTGATGTGTTAGCTTTGTTAGAGAGGCCTTTCCTCTGGCCTGGCTGACGTCCATGTGTCTATGTGTCAAAGGCATGATCAGAGTAACCAAACCCCTCTAGAGACAATTTCGCTTGGATTAAAAAATCATTCTCAATTGAGAAACTGGTCCAGAATTAGTTTTTCTCCTCTATTTCCCTGTTTGCTATGGCCTGCAATTTCTCTCCTGGCTGGCCTTTCCTCACCTTTCCACACCAACCTCCATAGATTACAGCTAAAACAGATGCTGTGTTTTAATTTGAACATCCTGTTACAGGAATTTGCAAAAAAATGCAAACTGGGCTTCAGAGCGACGCAGTGGTCCAAGACACTGTCTCGTTGGACAACTTTGACATGGCAGACAGGAGTTCAATTCCTGGTGGGGGCTCACCAAACAGTGTGCCCCCACCAGCGACGGCCATGGCGGACTCAGAGACGGCCATGGCGGGCGGGTTTATAATGGACAAGGTTGCCTGGTCTATTCACGCACCGCTACACCTCCTGGGAGGCCGGGGCCTGCAAACTCAATCGTGGTTGTTGGATGGAGATTGCTCTCACCTCCCAGCGGATATGTGCTTGCATGTATTTGATGGTTGAGCGAACAGAGAAATTAAAAGCATAGTGGCTTGGTGAGATTTGTATTGGAGGAAACATCTCGATCTTTGATTGGAGTCGTAGCGATTACAGCTTGCCATGATATTAATATTACTGAATTCAGAAGGGTGAAAACAAAGACAGCTTTTTTGTTTATTCAAGATTTCACAACGCTTTTAAAGTTTGTCATTTCTAATTTAAAGTGACAGAACACATTTGCCCTAACAAAAAAAACATCAGCCCTTCATATTTTTCTTATGAGTTATGATACATAACAGTTCACATTTCAGGAATATTTTCCTGCTGTGTGAAACTGGCTTAAATCAATATGTACAATGAAGATGGAGAGTGGACCAAGCTCTTGAATGATCGGTTGATCAACATCAAGCTGACGTTTAGCAGGAAACTATTAATGTGTCCCAAATGCAGCCATATTCCCTATTAAGTGCACTACATTTATTATAGCATGTGAAGGAAATAAGGTGCTTGTCTGTTGTGTTTATTGGGTGACTGTGAATACCATATCTGATATTTATACAGCTGAACCCATTGGGATTAAACATCTATAGGACATCTTCAGGGTGGGCTTCATTGCTCTGCCATGTGTTTATGAAGACGAGATGTTAAAATGCTCTAAGTGTGTGTGTGTGGTGTGTGTATGTGTGTGTGTGTGTGAGAGAGTGTGTGATTGCGTGAGTGTGTGCTTGTGCCTGTGAGTGTGTGTGTGGTCTCTTTAACAGTAGGACTATTGGCCATTGTTTTTATTTGAATTAACTCAGCTTGTCAAGATCATTAGAGTCCTACACACACACACACACACACACACACACACACACACACACACACACACACACACACACACACACACACACACACACACACACACACACACACACACACACACATCTTAGAGACTGGGACAGGCATGAGCAAATACATAAAAAAATACATTTATTGATTTATGGTTTGTGATGTCATATATGTGTAATGACATTAGAGGTTAATCTGGCGACAGAGGAGGACACACGTCTTTATCTGCCATTGTGTAAAGAATACCGTACACTATCTGCTATTGGAATGATAGTAGATTCAAATCCAAGGCCTTTGAAAAGATTAGAAAGAGGGTCACTCAAAGGACAAGGTGCAAAATACATGGAGAAACAGATGTACACAGGTAATATTGTTATGGGGAAGTGACAACGAGACATGTAATGTTGTTATGGGGAAGTGACAACGAGACAGGTAATGTTGTTATGGGGAAGTGACAACGAGACAGGTAATGTTGTTATGGGGAAGTGACAACGAGACAGGTAATGTTGTTATGGGGAAGTGACAACGAGACATGTAATGTTGTTATGGGGAAGTGACGAAGAGACAGGTAATTTTGTTATGGGAAGTGACAGAGACAGGTAATGTTGTTAACGAGAAGTGACGGACAGATATACAGTATATACAAATTACAATTAAATTAAAAATAATAATAAAAAACAATGGTCAAGCAAGAGTGTAAAATCAATAGAAATGCTCATAATTTAGCAAATACACAGCTGACAAATTCAAGAAAAATCTGGAATAATGAGTAGAGGAACATAAGGAATGCAGATGCTGTGGGAGTCATTTTCCTGGCATGGTTTTGGTCCACTTGTCCCCTTAAAGGGAAGGGTCACTGCAGATCATCACAAAGTTATTCTCAGTGATTACTACCAGGATGACAATGCCCCGATCCACAGGGCATGAGGGGTGACCAAATGGTTTGATGAGTATGTAAATTATGTGAATAATATTCCCTGGCCTTCACAGTTACCAGATCTTAACCCAATTGAACACCTATGGGAGATATCAGAATGACGTGTTAGGCAGCGCTCTCCAACACCCTCATAGAAACACCAAATGAGGGTGAGGGTCCACGTGGCGTAGTCGGCAAACTTGCTGCATTTCAGGGTAACCTACATCTTGATAATCAGTAGTTCGAGCCTGACTATGGGTTCTCCGACTTTCCCCGGAGATTTCAAGAGAGTTCTAAGGGGCAATTTAGATTATGAGAGGTTTCAGCCACATTATACGAGAAATCTCGGGAAAAGCTCGAGACGAGACAATATTTTATTGTGTAAACTTGCGTGTCTCTTTCTAATAGCCACTACATATGACGCGTGACCTCTCGAGGTAGTGTACAAGAGGTTTTCTAAAGATCCCACCCGGAGCTTTGAAAATGTAAATGCAATTGTTCAGGAACGTCTAGAGAAATGTATATCCTGGGGAAATTTGTCACGTGTAGGTTCAAAGCCAAAGAGTGCTCCTGGAAGCGGGTACAAGCATGAATCACAAGCGAGGAATGTCAATAGGACCAGTATAGAAATGATCATTTGAATTACACGACAATTCTTTTGCCTTTTCGACAACTTTTGCAGTCTAAATAGAAACATAGGATGCCTGCCAAGGAACATTTAAGCCGTTCTGGTGGCTCATGGTTGCCCAACACCTTACTGAGACACTTTATGTTGGTTTTCCTTTCATTTTTCACCGGTCTGTCTATCCCAAATTATTCCTAAAAAGAATCTACATTATGTGATCTTGTTTCAGTCTTATCAAAGTATAACATTTTCCTATTTTCACTTACAATTACATAACATAGTTGTGTTTTTTCTAGCTTTTAAATATTTTCTAAATATATTTTGTAAATTATATTCACACCCTGATCTCAAGACGAAATCTTCCAGTGGTTGAATCTAGGGGCCAAGATGTAGAGGTTACAATATCTAATGTCTGATCTAAATTGATGAGAACTTTAGAGGCCACTGTGCACATTTGAAACCTATTGGGGCCCGTCTGTCTCCTAACTCATGGCAGGAAGAGGTAGTACATCCATTGTATTCAGTAACCAATGTGTGTGTGTGTGTGCGTGTGTATGTGTGTGTGTGTCAAGCCACTGGGATGAACAGTTATGGATTGTTTTTCCAGGATGATATCACTCTTCTGCTTTATTATTATAGCTGATCAATAAGAGAGGAACGTTTTATCGATTGGCTCTGTGCATGCTGGACCATGACACAGATTTCCTACACAGCAGCAGAATTCATAGCATGTTATTACGATATAGGACAGGGGTTATGGGGGTTGAGTAGCCAAATCGTTTCCTGTCTTACTAAAGCTGACATCAGATATATGAACATATAAAAATCAAATCGCCCAGATCTAGTTGCTATATATTGTTTAGCATTATTCAAATGAAAATATAATACCTAAGGAATTTGTGAAAATTATTTTTCAGCATGAAAAAAAGCATTTTTTTTAATTATTGTTCAGTAATTGGGCCTAATAAACAAATTTATATATGGTATGTAAATATATGCTGTATTTTTGGGAATGTTGAAAATATTTTTCACATGACTTATTTCCATGTTGGCTCTATGCTGGAATTTATTTTGTCCTGATTAAAGGATCAATTGTCAGGGCTACACCATGACTTACAAAGTTGTTACTAGTAAAAGCACACTGAGAATAAGCAATATTTATGGTTCAGAAAGGTTAAGAACGTAATAAATAAAGAATAAGCATTGTCATCTATACATAACAATCCCTTCATGTCCTAATTAAATGAAGTTGTTGATTGAAATAAACAATATTCAAATAGTCATAGTGAAACTCATCAACTTCCTCTCCCTGATATACAGTATATATTATTACGGTAGTATTATTTTAAAGTTGTTTTTAATTGTTTGTTTTATTTAGGTTTTCGATAGAACTTCTATAGCCAAAGGTGTAAGAGTTACTTTATAATGGTTGTTTTAGGTGAAATGCTAGGCAATTTACCTTTGGCATATTATATTATGCTGAAAAAAATTTAATTAAAAAAAAGGTTAAAAATGTTTATTACAGCGATTTATAATATCTGTTAGAGAAAATATAGCTTTTTTTATTCTCATAGTACAAAAATACTAACTAGGGATAGTTCTAAATCCTACCTCTGTAGTTTTCACACAGGCTACACAGAACAATGTGTTCAGTATTGAAAGGCAACTGTACATTGAACTCGTCAGTATGCATTCCTCTGCTGAATAGCCTGCAAAACCAGCTGTTCACTGTTTACGAATGGGCCAATGGTAAACACAAATGTGAAGGGAGAAACGGAAAACATACGTTCTATTAACAAAACATCTCAGTAAATGAAGAAGACTAAGATTCATTAAATCTTCAAAAACCATTTTGTTTCAGCAGACATCTCTAAAGGGCCAGGATTGAAGGAGATTGCCCTCTCTCTCTCTCTCTCTCTTTCTTCCTCTCTCTCTCTCTCTCTTTCTCTCTCTCTCTCTCTCTCTCTCTCTCTCTCTCTCTCTCTCTCTCTCTCTCTCTCTCTCTCTCTCTCTTTCTTTCTTCCTGTCTCTCTTTCTATTAGTCCTCAATGTGTAATGAACTCTGTATCATAAGCCGCTTTCAGACCGCAGGGATTTTTGCAGTTCCTAGAACATAACGTTCATATAACCTTTTTTTCTTGTGTTCTGATAGAAGACATTTCGGGATTATTTAGTTCCTCGCACCACCGTTCCTATAACCTTTTTAGCTCCTACTCCAGAGCAGGGTCTTTCCCTTTTCCCTTTTCCTAGGTCTATGTTGATTGGTCCAATTGATAAATTACGCCTGTCGCTTCGGTTGTCTGTTGTGTATAATACATATTATGCTGGAGCCTTCATCTTTTGTGTTTTTCTGTTAAGTAGCTACACAATTTCTATTACTCCAGCCTAGATTTTAAACGCCGTGGTCGAACTCCGTTAGTAGGACATATCAACACAACACTTTTTTATTGTGTTGGATGTCATTTTCAGCCTCGTAATCTGAACAAACAAACAAACAAACAGCAAGCCGCTGAAGGAACCCAGCACTACTTGAGCTGAAAACAACCAGATCATCCACATACATAAGATGATTTACACACTTATCTCCAACCATACACCCAGTGTTACAAAAACATTCAACTGTGAAATGTCATTGTATGTGGCGCTACGCTAAAGTGTAGTGACAACGCTATAAAAGACTGTTGTGGTGCTTGCGTCACTCCCTTATCCCTCCTACCAGTTCCTATGGCCACTTGACCAGTGCGAATGCAAATAGCAAAACCGGTTTTGGGGGAGAGTAGTTAGTAGAACTGTTTAGAAGTGGACTGTTCCTAGAACTACGTTCCTGTAACCACTTGGTCGGAAAGCGGCTGTGAACCATGTTCAGAACCAGAGAGAGAGAGCGAGAGAGAGAAGAGGAAGAAAGGGAGAAAGAGAGAGAGTGAGAGAAAGAGTGAAAAAGAGAGAGAGAGAGTGGGGGAGAACAAGAGAGAGAGTGAAAAAGAGAGAGAAAGAGAGAGAAAGAAAGAGGAAAAGAGAGTACAGTAGAAAGGAAAAAAGCAGCTATAGAAGTAAAGGAAGAGGGAGGAGGGAGAGAGGAGGAAAAAATGGAGAGAGGGAGAGCCTCTTACTTGTGGAGAGCAACTGGCGTTCTCCTGGTGCTTTAAAGGCTGACTGTGTATGTGCTAACTGGGACAGCTGGACTTGCTTTAGTGTAGTGTGTGTGTGTGTGTGTGTGTGTACGTATGTGTGGGCGTGTATGCGTGCGGCTGTAGTGTTATGGTCATCAGAGACACCTGGACGTAAAGGGCTGTAGTTTCCATTTGTCCTCTACTAATGCATTCAATGGATGAGGTTAGAAGTTTCCACATCAATCTAATCTATATGTCTGTCTAGATGCCTGTCTGACTGTCTTGATGTCTGTCTTTCTGTCTATCTGTTTTTCTCATGTCCAATTCCCCTTTAAGCATCGTCATGTCGGCAACCCATCTCAGGTGCTGGTTTATGGAAGATCATATGCTTCCTCCAAGCATCCGATTCTTATCACAAGTAATCTACAGTACTGCTGCAGAGGGATGAGCTGTAGGTGTAGCTACCGTAGGAATCTCATCTAACTCAATGTACAAGCCCAGTGTGAGACGAAGTGTCAGCAGCTGTGACCCACTTTTGTTGGTTGTGTTATGATGGTTGTGTCAGCGGGGCATATTGGGGAGGGAATATACATTGTTCCAAGTAGGTGTTTGTCCCCAAGTCTGCTAAGGGTGTCTGTACTTGGGTATTTAGGTCCTCATAGACAAGTACATATCAGTGGGTCTCAAAGTGATTGATCTCACTCTGTAGGATGGAGAAACTATCTTCACTGATATATGGTAATTCTACGGGGGGATATAGGTGGCACACAGGAGGACATTATTCTCTGTTGTCATGACATACTTATTTATTTCTAACCACATGTAGAATGTTTCTGTCTTAATTTAATGTGTTGAGTTAGCTCTGACCTATACCAAGTTAGCATGACTCCTGAGTCTCTACCCTGTTTGACTCCTGGTAAACAGCTGGGCCATCCCCTCCAAACCATGTCTCCTGTAAAATAAAAATGTACAATTTAGTTTTTTAATGTCTCTGTCACTCTCTTTCTCAGAACTTGTCTGCTGCAGCTTTGATATGCCATGTATTTCCCCACAGCACGGCCTGATGCAAAGCACTCAGGTTAGGGCGGAGCGATTGAGTCAGTGATAAACAGAGAATACCGATGAACTTCACAAGCCCCCCCCACCTCTGTTTCTCTGTTCATCACTCTACATCTCTGGGGAGTCAGTCCTCGTTGCTCTCCCTCTGTGTCAAATAGTTGTTATTGGCATGAAAAGCATCGCGTAAATATTGCCAAAGGCACAAGCCTGCAATATAATGTGCATCTGTTGTGAAATAATACAATAATACTCAAACATAATAGTAATCGTAACTGAACAATGATAACAGTGGAATGATAATAGTGCATATAAATATCAGGGACAGTAATAGTGTGAAGACGAACGGTAACAAGCTGGTATTATTTCTCCTGCTACAGTTTGACTACCTCTCTCTCTCTCTCTCTGGGGAGTCAGTGTAAGTGTGTCAGCGCAGCAGATGGACTGCTCCTGTAACAACACTCCATTAATTATCTAACATCCTAATCCATCCGACTGGAGATATGGAGAACATTAGTGCTGGTCTCCCTCAGACGCACGCACGCTATAGGGCTACTGGGCCGACTGAGTGAGGGATGAATTCCCCCAAAAAAAGACTAATGGAAATATGATTTGTTTTTCTCTCTGCCCTGGACCTTAAAAACGGGAAAATCCCAGATTATATCGTGCTATTTCAATGCGCCACTAATAGTCTGTGTGTGTTTGTGTGTGTCAAATATGAGCTCTAAATTTGATTTATCACAGGATTCGTTTTGTCTAAATTTTTCCTGCACCGTGTCCATGGCTGTCATGACACACTGCCCAGAAAGCATTTATTTGTGTGTGTGTGTGTGTGTGTGCCCCCGTTAACCTCGCACACTCGGGTTTTGCTCAGTCTTCTCTATACAAACTCTCAGCGTGACCCATTTCCCTGCCTAACAACACTCACACACACACACACACACACACACACACACACACACACACACACACACACACACACACACACACACACACACACACACACACACACACACACACACACACACACACACACACACACACACACACACACACACACACACACACACA
>JACXGM010029595.1:0-13599 GCA_016801145.1 Umbra pygmaea
CACACACACACACACACACACACACACACACACACACACACACACACACACACACACACACACACACACACACACACACACACACACACACACACACACACACACACACACACACACACACACTCCCGCTGTGTTAACTGACCAGTGTAGAGTGGAACATTATGACATCACAGCCCATCGTCGCTCAGCCAATCAAACCCACCTGTTAATACACAGTTATTTCAACAACTCATTTTTATTTTGGTAAGAATATTTTCCTAACTCAGAAAATGATTGTTACAATTATCCAAATTCTTCGTCTTGGCTCTGATTACATCTACTAACTGACTGGTTCTACCAGACTGAGGGTTGTACCAGACAGAGGGTTCTTCCAGAGAGAGAGTTTTACCTGACTGAGGGATCAATTGACAAGAGTTTTACAGACTCAGGGTTCTACCAGACTGAGTGTTCTACAGACTGAGAGCTCTACAGACTGAGGGCTCTACAGACTGAGGGCTCCACAGGTTGAGGATTCTTCCAGACTGAGTGTTCTACCAGACTGAGCATTCTACAGAGAACTCTGCAGAATGAGAGCTCTAGAGATTAAGGGCTCTACAGACTGAGGGTTCCACATTTTCAATGGGTTGTGGGATTTTGAGTATGATTACATTTTTAACATACAGTATCAGTGAATATACCCCTCACATTTATTTTTTATAACTTTTTCAAATATTTGATTATAACGTTTCATGTCACAACACTGAAGAAATTGCACTTTGCTACAATGTAAATTAGTGAGTTTACAGCTTGTATAACAGTGTAAATTTGCTGTCCCCTAAAAATAATTTAACACACAGCCAATAAGGTCTAAACCACTGGCAACAATAGTGAGTACACCCCTAAGTGAAAATTGTGAAATTGGGCCCAATTACCCATTTTCCCTCCCCGGTGTCATGTGACTCGTTAGTGTTACAAGGTCTGAGGTGTGAATAGGGAGCAGGTGTGTTAAATTTGGTGTTATCGCTCTCACACTCCCTCATACTGGTCACTGGAAGTTCAACATGGCACCTCATGGCAAAGAACTCTCTGAGGATCTGAAAAAAACAATTGTTGCTCTACATAAAGATGGCCTAGGCTATAAGAAGATTGCCAAGACCCTGAAACTGAGCTGCAGCACGGTGGCCAAGACCATACAGCGGTTTAACAGGACAGGTTCCACTCAGAACTCGCCTTGGTTGACTAAAGAAGTTGAGTGCAAGTGCTCAGCGTCATATCCAGAGGTTGTCTTTTGGAAATAGACGTATGAGTGCTTCCAGCATTGCTGCAGAGGTTGAAGGGGTGGGGGGTCAAACTCTCTGAGCTCAGACCATACACCAATCACTGCATGAAATTGGTCTGCATGGCTGTCATCCCAGAAGGAAGCCTCTTCTAAAGACGATGCACAAGAAAGCCAGCAAACAGTTTGCTGAAGACAAGCTGACTAAGGACATGGATTACTGGAACCATGTCCTGTGTTCTGATGAGACCAAGATAAACTTATTTGGTTCAGATGGTGTCAAGCGTGTGTGGCGGCAACCAGGAGACGTGTACACAGACAAGTGCGTCTTGCTGAAGCAGAGCATGATCCCCTCCCTTCGGACACTGGCCAAGCATGTCTCCAGACCTAAACCCTATTGAGCATCTGTGGGGCATCCTCAAACGGAAGGTGGAGGAGCACAAGGTCTCTAACATCCACCAACTTCATGACGTCGTCATGGAGAAGTGGAAGAGGACTCCAGTGGCAACCTGTGAAGCTCTGGTGAACTCCATGGCCAAGAGGGTTAAGGCAGTGCTGGAAAATAATGGTGGCCACACAAAGTATTGAAACTTTGGGCCCAATTTGGACATTTTCACTTGGGGGTGTACTCACTTTTGTTGCCAGCGGTTTAGACCTTAATGATTCTGTGTTGAGTTATTTTGAGGGACAGCAAATTTACACTGTTATACAAGCTGTACACTCACTACTTTACATTGTAGCAAAGTATAATTTCTTCAGTGATGTCACATGAATAATTATAACAAAATATTTACCAAACTGTGAGGGGTGTACTCACTTTTGTGAGATACTGTATGACATACTGTTTCTAATACCACACCCAACATCGAAAAAAGCACTCACTTCACATCTTTAAAAATACTTGAAATGTATGAGGCCATATGAGGCCACTTTATATTTTTTCAGGCTTTATAATTAGAGCTGCTGTTCTCTGGAAAAGGACATTCCAGTCCAACCAGAGGAGCATGGCAGCCATCAGAATGTTAATAACCTGCACCTGTAATTCTGCACGCTTTGAGAATGTACCCCCAGAATGGCTGTGTGGCTCATAGCAGATAAAAACGCCACATAAAAGCCGCCATACTTGAATTATGGCCTGTGATGTACAGCGACGACATACCAGTATCTGCCATGTCACTCCCACCCCAATATCACTCTCACCTCAATATCAACTCTATCTCAGGCTTGCTATGCACTATACCCTGTCAGGTGACCTGGCCTTCTGCCTTAAGAACCACAGGGCATCAAGGGCAAGGAACATATATCGACGCAGGTGGCAACCAAATTCTAACCACACCCCCACATCCCTTCATCGTTTTCACAGGCAGCCATTTTATCAGGAGGAACAGATTTAACAGTTGGACCAATTGGTTGCCTGGACCAGGTCTCTCTGATGTCAGAGAGGTCAAAGACTGCCTTTCATTATAAGCTAAGCAGAGCCTCATGCCGACACGTACACGCAACTCTGCTTCAACACCCCTCACTGGGAGGGACCATTCGTTTAACAGCGTTTTGAAAAACCAGGCTTCTCTGTGTCCTGGAGGGAGCTAGTTAAAGGCCGGCTAGCTTCAGGCTCACAACAAGAGCGCAGTGCAGGGAGGACAGAAAAGCTTGACTGATATACAGATGTGTCTCTTCTCCCAAAGTGTTTGTCAGAGACTGTTGGTGTTAGAGGGATGCTTATCTCAACAGTCTGTGTGGCATAGCGGGTTGCTGTCTTGCAGGACAAGCTACGTCATGACAGTCAGTAATTCGAGCCTGACTATGGGTTCTCTGACTTTCCCCAGGCCTTCTGCACGGGGCAGCACCAAATTGGCATAGCGCTGCCCGGGATTTGGAATAGACAAATCGGATTATCTACCTTGCCACATCAATCTCCAACAACTCCTTGTTGTGCTCTCATACTTCTAATCTTTCCTGACGGCAGAAAACAACGGTGTGAAGGGGAGGATAACCAAAACAAAAGGGGCTATCGCTTTCAAAATATTTGTTTACAGTTTAAAGACAAAGAGCAGAGTGCGGTTTTCTGACCAATCACAGCACATTGTCCTTCAGGTGACACCGAAGGCAGCTAGGAAAAAAATGTGTGTGACATGGTGAAAACCCACCAATCAACTTGCAAAGACCCTCAAAACACCCAAAAGCTATGTCACTTAGCGACACCGGTCACATTTTGTGCCACTTTCACCTGGAGGTATGCAATGGCCATTAGAAGTATACTTATCTCAGGGTCTCACTCTTCACTGGAAGATAGGAATTCCTGAGTGACGATGTTGAGCCATTCAGTCATGTTGACCCTTATTACAACCAGGGCTACTCAACCAGGATGTTTATATATCTAAAGGACCCCTTTAAAAATAACCACAATTTTTTCAGTCATTGGCTGAGTGGGAGTCAGCTAGGCCAGTTTACTGTTTAACGATGGCTAGTGACTTACTTTCTGTTACATATTAGCCCTGGTGATCCCAAAGACACAATACTGTTTCCCCAAGAAACACAGTCAGATTATTACTGCTTGGAGATTACATTTTCATTAAGACCCTGATGCAGTGCAACGTGTATCTTGGTGAACAGATAGCGGAGAAGAATGTGAAGGTTGAAATGAAAACAAACAGTGTTTAATATCGGTAATACTTGTTGAAAACAAACAGTGTTTAATATCGGTAATACTTGTTGAAAACAAACAGTGTTTAATATCGGTAATACTTGTTGAAAACAAACAGTGTTTAATATCGGTAATACTTGTTGAAAACAAACAGTGTTTAATATCGGTAATACTTGTTGAAAACAAACAGTGTTTAATATCGGTAATACTTGTTGAAAATAAACACAAAGACTGCAGGGAGGTTGAAATTATTTAACAAACAACACCTATACACATCGCAAAGACAATGAACCACAAATCATCAAACACAAACAGAATCAACAGACAACACTGATAGCTGAATGGGAACAGCTGTGTGTAATCGATTGTGAATCGGAGTGATCTATTGACTGAAAGAATGCATGTGATGAGCTGATGTCAAATCTGTCTGGGTAAACAGTACATAAAACATTGAACGGGACACGGTGAGCCTGGACTCACCGACGCTGATCAATCCAGGAGTGGGCACCGTTACATGCAGAATCAGGGTTAAACACTAACACTACATTTAGCCACCAATTATTTTCGCCGATTATTTTTGCACTGTTCACCCACGGAAGCCTTTAGTTGGATCATGCATGGGATGATTATGTTCACTAACTATTCTTTGGCTATTGAATTTAAAGTTGCCCAATCTGCACACAAAGTGTCGCTGGAGAGTGACGGGACAGGATAGATAATCTAATTTATCTTCAACACAAATCCCAGGCAGAGCTATGCCAATTTTGCCTCGTGCAGGAGGTCCAGGGAAAGCCTTCTCTCTCTCTGTCTCTCTGTCTCTCTGTCTCTCTGTCTGTCTGTCATGAACCATTTAAAACTTCCATCTTGCGGCAGACATTGCTTTATTAGTAATGTAAAAGCTGATTTAGTTACATCTTTATGTCAAAAAAGCATCCAGAGATTGACATGACAACAGCAAAGCAACGGGCCAGGATTCACGCCTACATCTCTCTCCACGCTCAAACGCCCTAGGGGCCACGTATCTAAGAGAACCTGACATGTTGAAGAGCACTCACTTCATGTCACGTGTGAAGAGATTCCTACAAAAAAAGAAAGAATAATATTTAGCTTAAATGTTGGAACTGGTGGTTTCAGTGACTGACCAAATGTTACTACTGACCGGGGCTTGTCTGTTCTCTCCCTCTCTCCCCCTCCTTCCCTCACTGTCTCTGTCAAACCAGCTCATCATAATTCCCCAACAGTAAGCTGTCAGCTCTTATTAACTAAGCTAATGGTGTGTTAACTACACTGTAAACTGTGTGACCTCAGACAGGCCGGGGGGGCAGTCGGAGGTCAGCTATGAAGAACACAGAGTAACACGCCAAACACCCAGCTCTGACTGCCACGCCTTCATAATTAGAGTAGCTGATTTTCATCTTGACGAGGGGGACAGAAAGGCAACTCTAAGAGAAGCCCATCCAACCTGTCAAAGTGTCGGAAACAACGACACAACTAACCAGACCAAGACGATGAGGAAGAAATAATCCTTACAAGAATCTGAAAATGTGTTCTTCTAAAGGTGTGTTCTGAATGTCATGGTGTACCCAGAGCATAACCCCAGGGCACAGCAATGTAGTAAAATACATCAGACTGGCCTGTTACTGCAAAAGAATGTTCTCTATCTGTCCTGTATTGATCAATGACCTAAATAAACACAGATTCAGTAAGGCCCATTCCTTTTATATGAACTTTTTTCAATTAACATTGACATTTTTTGGTGAAACAACCCAGCACGTGTTATCAAAGTGTCCGTCTCTGCGTGACACGCTCAGGCTGACTCCTGTGATCTACCGCTAATCTCAAAGTGAAGCAAGTGGAGGACTTTGATGTCACCATGTCTGAGCTGAGAAACAGTGATTGTCAGAAAAATAAATAACATCTGAATCCACTATTTTGTTAAAAGGAGCAGAGCAGTCCCGTCTGGTGAAAAAAAGTCAAGAAGTGACCTGCAGATCAAAAACACACGCGCACACACACACACACACACAATGTCCAGACACACAGCCGGTCAGTTAGTCAGTGTAGCATTGGCAGCTCTCGCTAAATCTGACATATTTAAAGCCAAACTAATTGTGCACAATCAATTCTCAGGATAGCTACTTTAACAGACGCTCCTAGTGGACAGTTTAGCAAGGTGTGTTTTTATATGCGTGTGTGTATGCGTGTGTGTATGCGTGTGTGTGTATACGTGTGTGTGTATTTGTGTGTGTATACGTGTGTGTGTTGTGTAGAGGACTACCAGATGTTCCCTGAAGGACACACGGTTGGAGAGGCTACAGTAAACTTTAATCTCCAAGGTTTAACTTCTCCGTACCCCCCCACCCCCACCACTGCACCACTTAACGCCTGCTGAACCCACACACACAGCCGTCATGGCAACCAGCAGCCCAGACCAACCAACCAACCGCTGCGGGGGACATTCCAGATGACTCATGCTGTCTGACACGTAGGGGGCGTGTTAACTGGTAAACACGTTATTTAGGAGATTTTCCTTTTGACATCTAGAACACATTGTGACGCGATGTGGAGACTCTGAGACCAGGCAACCGGGGGACAAAACCCGCCCAGTACACTGCCTTGCTGTAGGTCTGGACCCTCTGAAGTCCTGGATGTTTGGGTGCATTTCCAGAAAACCAATGTCAAAACCCGGGTGCTCAAAGGTACTGAAACATTAGTACTCACCAGTACTGGGGCATTAGTATTAGTACTTACCAGTACTGGAGCATTAGTATTAGTACTTACCAGTACTGGGGCATTAACATTAGTACTCCCCAGTACTGGGGCATTAGTATTAGTACTCACCAGTACTGGGGCATGTGCAGCAGCTTGCCGTAGAAGGCTGTGCTGAATGAGGGGATGATGGGCGTCAGAGGGAGGAAGGTCCCTGTTTCATCCAGACAAGTCAAACCACCCTGGAAACCAAACACCTATAGACAGACGGGAGGCAGAAAGAGACACACAGAGATTATTTTTTATTATTACTGTCTGCCTACACTATCTCAGATCACTGTTCAGTGCATGTATACTTTTACAACGTATCGTGTGTGACTTTCCATGTCAATAAAGTATTCTGGAGAGAGAGAGAGAGAGAGAGAGAGAGAGAGAGAGAGAGAGAGAGAGAGAGAGACATCAAAGAGAGAGACATCAAATGATATAAACATTTACACACACACATATATGTGCATTTACACACATATATTTTTCATGACATGAAATCTGTTATTTATCTGTAGAAAAAATAAACGAAAATGGAAGAGACCTAGTGCAGCTCTGTCGAACCCTGGGTCTGTACTTTGTCAATGGTAGGGTACAGGGGGACTCTTTAAGAAGATTCACCTATTGCTCTCCTCTTGGCCAAAGCACTGTAGACTACATGATAACAGACATGGACCCTTTGTCTCTCAGCTCATTCACTGTTAAACCACTAACACCTCTGTCTGATCACAGCCAAATTACCCTGTTCCTCAAAAGATTAAAGTAACCACAAATTCACAGCCCAATAAGCTGTACAGCATCAAACATTCATACAGATGGGCCTCAAACAGCACAGAAAGTACTAGAAAGCAATCAGCAACCAACAAATCCAATCAAATATTGATTACTTTCTGTGTACCACAAACAATCACAGTCAAGAAGGTGTAAATCTAGCAGTAAATAATATCAACAAAATATTATGACAAACAATTGGGCACCTAATGAAACAGTGAATTAACTGATAAAGCACACAGGGTATTCTATGCTATTACAAAAACACTGACATACCTCCTTATATTTGGTTTAAATTAATTGTGTGTTAGAACCAATGGATACTATGGCAGTGAGGTGTGGGGTCCATTAGTATTGAGGTGTAGGGTCCATTGGCAGTGAGGTGTGGGGTCCATTGGCAGTGAGGTGTGGGGTCCATTGGCAGTGAGGTGTGGGGTCCACTGGCAGTGAGGTGTGGGGTCCATTGGCAGTGAGGTGTGGGGTCCATTGGCAGTGAGGTGTGGGGTCCATTGGCAGTGAGGTGTGGGGTCCATTGGCAGTGAGGTGTGGGGTTCAATAGCAGTGAGGTGTGGGGTCCATTGGCATGAGGCCCCTGATCATTCAATCAATTAGAATTAATCAAATTGCAAAACAATTAAAACAAAACTACAATACCTATTTTGAAACACAAACAAATGCACTAAGAAACATGCTGTGCTGCCTGGCCTTAAACTGACAATACACCAGGGCAAACTATCTGATCATGGTGACTGATCAAGACCTCAGGAAAACCTTGTCAAAGTACAGACTCAGTGAGCCCAGCCTTGCTATTGAGAAGGGAAGACACAGGAAGACCTGGCTCCCTGTGGAGGAAAGGCTGTGCCATCATTGCACCATGGCAGAACCAGAGAGAGAGCTGCACGTCCTAACTCGATGTCCAAAATACAAAATAATAACAGAGTCACTTCCCTAAAATTGAAAAGATACATAAAGGTTTCCTAGAACTCTCTGATGAAGTTAGGCTACCTGTCCTTTTGGGGGAGGATGCAGCGACGTGTATTGGCAGAACACTATGTTACTGTCTGCCACAAAATCAGAGATAGTGCTGCCTGACAGACCACAAACCTGGCAGTGGTATTTAATTTAATTCAATTCAATAGGAGCATTATTGGTATGAACGGGGGGTTGCAACTACTGCCATAGTAAATATGTACAAGCAAAAATTGTCATACAGTGAATCTGCACTTTTATGTGGAATGATCTGCTGAACCATGTGAGAGACGCAGACTGAGTCTCAACATTTAAGACTATGCTGAAGAGAAAGACTGAAGAGAACAGCGGCACTGTTGATGAACCACCCATGCTGGCTTGCCTGGTAGGCTCCCCTCTCCACTGGGATATCCTCGCTCCAACACCACTCAGGGGCCGAGTCACTGGCCTCATTTTGCCCCATGATACCCAACACTTATGGGATGGGAGTGCACTGTGTAGACTATACTCTACCCTCTCAGGGTGGTTGAGGTCTGTTGGTGTCCCTTTTGAGTTGTACCGAGGTACTAGAGTCAAGATATGTCCACTCTGCTGTCATGTTGATCCTAGGAGGACCCTAACCCTTGGAACATGCTACAGGACCATGTGACCTGATGACACCTTCCTGTCCCTACCACTGTGCTGGTGCCCACATTACTGCTGCTGGTGATCTCCAGCTGTACATCTCCATAGAGCGTTATGTTCTCCCTCCATAAGCCCACCTTCAGATCCCCCACCCAGTACAGCCAGAAGAGGACTGTCCACCCCCTTGAGTCTGGCCTCTCTCTAGGTTTCTTCCTAGGTCCCACCTACTAGGGATTTTTTCCTAGCCACTGTGCATCACTTGTGTTGCTCTTGGGGGCTTTAGGCCGGGTGTCTGTCAAAGCACTTTGTGACAAAAGATGTTTTAAAAAGGGCGCGATGAATTTGATTGATTGAGACATGAGCCAGAGTAAGAGAGAATAGAAGCAGTATGTTGTTGAGATTGACCTCCAATCTCTTTTGTAACAGGCAGATCACACTGTAGATATCCATGAACATCTACTATTAGAGCATCACACTGAATCAACATTTCTAATTACAACACTAGACTGAACCAAACTCAAATGTATGACAAAGAACCCAGAATGAATCTTTCTGTTGTACATGAATACGTATTTTTCAACCAGGTTGGCGGTTTGCTGGCACAGTGTGTCTTCTGACTGTTTACAGTAACGTATAATAATAAGATCAGTGTCATATCTGGTTGTGTATAAGTAATGTATTCAGGGGATACAGCGTTTCGATATTGGGTGGATTCTGGGTTGTGCTTGGGCATTGGTGATGTGTGTGGATGTGTGATGGGGATGCGTGATGGGGCTGCGTGTTCCTACACGGTCGTATGGTCACTAATGAACAAGGTGAGCTTGGTTTGAATCATGAACCATGTGTTGGTGGAGATTCAAAGAAAAAAGAATCATGTTTTCAGATTTATCACACTCACTCTAACAAGTACAGTCTTGTGGATTTAGGGGTTATGGGCATTCAATAATTTGCTGTCAGTGAAGGGACTCTGAGGTCTGTTTAAAACCTTAGGAATGTATTCTCTATATAACACCATGACTAAGTAATCCAGCCAATCCCAGGGAGGATTATAGGCCAGTGAGCCAATCCCAGAGAGGATTACAGGCCAGTCAATCACAACACGGTATCTGTTACTGACGGCATGCCATTTAATCACAACCTCATTATACATGCTCCAGTTACACGAACCCTCTGTTAACCTGTGCAATATTTTTTGGAGGGGGGTGGGGGGAAGACATTTTAATTTATTTATTTTCAATGAGGGGGGCAGGTATGAAGGTTTGGACATAGATGAAGGGCAAAGAGTTAGCACATTAATGTATAGGTACATAAAAACCTACCATACGCACAAACACTAAGACTAGGCCAATATACGTACATTACACAGCCAAAGGTATGTGGACACCTGACATTCACACCCAAATGAACGTGTTGGACATCCCATTACAAAACCAAGGGAATTAACATGGAGCCGTCTTTGCAGCTATAACAGCTGCCACTCTTCTGGGAAAGCTTTCCACAAGATTTTGGAGTGTGTCACTGGGAATTTGTGCCCATTCAGCCTAAAGAGCATTTGTGAGGCCAGTCACTGATTTTGATTGAGAAGGCCTGGCTCACAATCACCATTCCAATTCATCCCAAAGGTGTTCAATGTGGTTGAGTTCAGGGCTCTGTGCATTCCTCTGAAACCTCTTCACCCCAACCTCGTGGAACTATATCTTTATGGACCCTACTTTGTGCAGAGAGGCACAGTCATGTGGGAACAGGAAAGGGCCTTCCCCAAACTGTTGCCACAAAGTAGGAAGCACCCAATTGTCTAAAATGTCTCTGTATCCTGTAGCATTATGATGATGCTTCACTGGAACTAAGGAGCCTACTCCAAACCCTGGAAAACTGCACCATACTATTATCCCTTCTCCACCATTAGTGGGGCTGTCCACATACTTTTGGCTGTATAGTTTATGTTTTGTCAATGGCCAAAAAACAGGCCTAACGTTTTTTGTAGTGCTTTTTAACCTGGCAAGTTGACAATGAATTCTTTTTTTTACAGTAATAAATCCAGATCCAGAATCACAGTGGGACAAGTGGACAATACAATATTATGGAAAGACATTTCGCTCTACAGCCAGATTTGTTTCCACTTCACTCCTATCTGCTCACAGGCTGAAGTCCGGAGAAACAAGAAAGCCAGAGACCAGAGACAGCCATACTGACAGAGCGCCTTAGACTCTTAATTACAAAGTTTCCTGTGAGACACATGGAGATTGTCTGGGAACAGTTTTAATCAGAGTTAGTGGCTTCACAGTTTCACTGTATGGCTGCTCTAGTGACTGTCAATCATCTGAAGCAACCCAGGAGAAGGTAATTTATTTATAAAGCACAATTTAAAACAACGGCTAGTTGACCAATGTGCTGTAAAATTTGTGAAGAACGTACAAAAGAAAGCAACTGTACAAAACATTTATACAATATTATACAAATATCTAACTACTCTCATAAAACAAACAATCACCTAACTCAGCTATTTGGTTTAGACGGGAAAGCCAGGGAATTTTTTTTAAAAAGTTTTTTTAAAAAGTTTAAAAGATACCACTGTGGAGACAGTTCTAATTTCCAACGGCAGACTATTCCAAAATTTCAGAGCCAACACTGAGAAGGAATGATCACCCCAAAGTTTGCGTCTAGTCTTTGGGACAATTAGCATTTTCTGGTCAGAAGACCTAAGTGATCTTGATGGGGAATATATCTGTAATAGATCTGAAAGGTAAGGTGGTGCCAGACCATTTAGAGATTTAAAAACAAACAACAAAATCTTAAAATCAATCCTATAATGAATAGGCAACCAATGTAAAGAAAACAGAATTGGAGTGATATGGCTCCGCTTCCGAGATCCTGTCAGCAATCTAGCTGCGGCATTTTGAACAATTTGCAAATGTCTCAAAGTCGACTGATTAATTCCTGCATACAAGGAATTACAGTAGTCTAAGCGTGAGGTCACAAAAGCCTGCATTACTCTCTCTAAATCCTCAAAGGACAAAAATGACTTGACTTTTGTCAAGGTTCTTAATTGAAAGAAGCCTCAACAGCGTTTCCTTGTTTCTCAAATTTTAGGGAGTTATCAAAAATGACCCCCAAGTTTTTCACCATGGACAGAAGAGATGGCTAAGAGGCTGACTGAGAATGACCCTGGAGGTGTGGAGAGACCAGATAACCCTGAACCCTGAGGGACCCAGACTCTGAAACATAGATGTCTGAGAATACCAGAACCTGGACACTGGAGAGCTGACAAAACCAGAACAAGAACTCTGATGGTCTGAAGAAACCCAAACCTGAACTCTGGATGTCTGAATAAACCAGAACCCGGACACTGGAGGTCTGAGGAAACCAGAACCTCGATACTGAAGGTCTGAGTGGGCTTTTATGGATCTTAGTGAGGAGCCGTCTGTTGTCCAGAGACCATCTGACGCTGCTACAGAAGTAGGTGGTGGTCTCAGCTACTAAAGGGCTCAGAGCAGGTCCACCCACTCAGGGTTGAACGTTAACCCTCTGGTGAACCCGGCTGTGAGATAAGGAGTGACAGTGTGCCTGGTAAACATCCAGGTCTTAGAAAAACATCTCTATTACCTCCTGGCTTTGAAAACACCAGTGCTACATCTCTATTACCTCCTGGATTGAAACCCCACAGAAAGAACCATTAGCTTGGCTATCTATGCATAGGTTTGACGAGGGGTGAACAGACACGCAGTCAGAGACTCTCTAAAAGCAGGGGCTATACAGGTTCTGAGAAGACTTCAACTCAAGAGACGTGGAGTTCCAACTATAAATCAAATTAGATGGAGCAGAACAAAAAACGATGAGATGAAGCCAATGAAGTTCATCATCAGAAAGCAAAGTTGTTATTGGCAAACATGCACATTTTGAATTTGAACAAAACAAATGCAGGAGTATATCACATAACATAATATTAATATAATCAAGTTACTGGAGAGGCACCTCCTCAGGGCCAAACTACAGGAGAAACTCATAAAGAAACGGGAGCTGATTGGATAACACAAACACACTAAGAGTCAACTAAACTAAAATAAATATTCACTACTATTTTAGTAAATTCCTTTAATACATACATATAAAGACATGAAGCAGAAAGCCAGGTCCAAATAGAACAGCTTGGTTTAGACCATGTGGTGAGTGGACTGGGGACACGCTGGCCTGGATCTGCTCAGAAGCTGTGTTAAGCTCTTTATTACCAAGTGTAAAAAGCTAATGGACGTGCTTCTGGCCTTCAGTTAAACATTGTGGAAGTGACGCTGCCCTTTTCACCTAGGGCTGAAGGCTGACTGATGTGTTTGAGTGAGTTACCTTGAAAAAGCAGTTTAAATGTGTATTTGTCTCTTTATCTGGGTGTTTCATGGATGTAGTAGGGTACATGTGTTTGTGTGTGTTTTACCTTGAGCTAACAGTGTAAGTGTGTGTGTGTGTGTGTATGTGTGTGTGTGTTACCTTGAGGTAGCAGTGTAGGTGTATATATATGTGTGTGTGTGTGTGTGTGTTACCTTGAGGTAGCAGTGTAGGTGTATGTGTGTGTGTGTGTGTGTGTGTGTGT
>JACXGM010029596.1:0-13607 GCA_016801145.1 Umbra pygmaea
GGGGGGGGGGGGGGGGGGGGGGGGGGATTGCTCCTTTCCAAATTAAAATTAGCAAACAAGCTGGCGATAAATAAAGCAGAGCATGGTGACTGTCGCGTGAGCTGGCGCTTTGTTCTGGGGCTGTGACAGGGCCTCGCCGACGAGCCACCGGACGGATTTGCTCAGGGATGGCTGGGGCTCAGGGATGCTCCACTTAACACGCGTGCAGCGCAAAGCGCTTCCTGTGTTCTCTGCTTGTCTTCACCAGCACGCCTTTGCAGACAAACACACACAAACAACCTGCTATTCTTGTGGACGCGTTTGGACTGAGGACGCATATTCGATTTTCTAATTGAATATAACAATGAGAGCGAGTGTTTGGCAGATTCAGCCCTCGAGACGCCGTCAAATTAAGCCTGAGCACATTGTTTGAGGACTTCCAATTGGTAGAAATTGAGGTTTTCCACAAAGGGACAACAATTAGTTCTCCTTGTTACTGCACTTAACAGTTCAATAAGAACAAACATGGACTTTATATAGTGTTTTTAAGTTTTCAATTCAATTTAGGCTTGGATGTACAGCATCTCTTTTTATCTGTGAATATTCATGATGTGTAAATTGGCATAAAGCACTGGTTCCCAATTCTGGTCCTCACTTACTGCCAATGACAAATCCATGGACAATCAACAACTGAAGTACAGAAGGCCCTGATTGTTAGTTGAATCAGGTGTTAAAATAATGTGTAACATTGGTGGTACTCCAGGACCAGAGTTGTGAAACACAGGCAAAGTGTACAAGTTGCGGATACATTTACTATATTACAGGTCTCGCTTAACCCTTAACTTACGGTGAGATGCAGTTGACTCTGACCCCACGGTCGATCCACTCAGTGCCAAGGGTCTGGGTGAGTTTGACGACTCCTGCTTTCGACGTGTTGTAGGCTAGCTGCTTCTGTGGATGGGGAACTGCGAACGGAACAAACAGAAGAGACGCTGTGTCAACCAACACCTGTTTTGTCTCTGACTGGGTGATCTGCACACGACGTGGGTCAGACTTCAGCCTCATAGCCGTCAAAACACATTCAAATGGACTCTATGTAAAATTATTACCACATTGACAGGGGTTTTACATTGTAATAAAGGGAACATTTTAATTGTTATAATTTGTATCATTACACTAGCAAATTCTAAAAAAAAGAATGTTTAGAAAAATATGCCATAACCATCACCACACTATAAAAAACAAAAATCTATGTACACATTTAGAGAAAGAGATAGTAAATACAACACCTGGTTGCCATGAATACACTGATGCACCTTGTTATCTCCGTGGCTCTGGCAGTAGTCATATTAATGCCTTTTGCATGAAAACGGAGGTTACTGCTGCTTCTCATGGTGGTGTTGTATTATTTTTATTGTTAGTCTACGGAAAGTCACAATTCCGCCACACCTAGGATTTGATTGAGTCAACATCTACGCTTGCCGTCACATGTCTACTGTTAGACGGTGTGTGCACACCGTCAAATATACACAAATATGCAATATGCACACTATCAAACTGTATGGTGCACACTGGCGCAGCGCCAGCGGAGCAAACCGAGCGTTTTCAGTTCATTCCTATGGAAGTTGAGCTTGGCTCACACAAGCGAAAGAACCATAAGAATGACCTGAAAGCACTCGCTAGCTTCGCGCCAGTGTGTGCTTGCTGCTATAGTGTGTGCTTGCTGCTATTGTGCACGTAAAGCGAGGTTAACAACTTCACAGTAGGCTATTCAGTAAATGCCCCTGCTGTTTAAAACGTGTATCGTGATTCGTTTAACATTTCAACCGACTTGAATCGTCACACATTTCTATTGATTTTCAACCAGTTGCGAGTGAATCGTTGCATCCCTATTCACTCAGCTCCCTGGTTTCATAATGGAGGATTCATGAAAACACATCCATTAGCTGCCAGAGACCCCGTGGTTGAAGCCATGTCAAATTAATTGCTTGTAATGTCCGGTTGTGCACCGTGATCAGTAACAAAGGCAACACACCATTTGTTTGCCCCGACTATCACAGATGTTGCACACGGCATGGGATGCTGGGACAGCGGCTCATTTTCCTCTGGTTGATTAATCATCACACGGAAGCCTCCAAGTTACATACAACTTTAGTAGTTAACCCCGTCACCCCGTGGTCACACTGCCAAATCGCTACGGTTGGAACTGAGATGATGAATATGACCCAGCTGTAGAGAGGCGGGGGCCCGTCCTGGGGAGGAACACTGGAGCTGTGCAGTCCCTCGTTTGTTTAGGAGGAAACAAGCTGAGGTGAGGATGGAGGATGCTTCCGTGATGGAGTGAGGAGGAGGTGCCGGCCCCTGGGCAGGGCTCCAACCCGGGACCAGACATGGAGCTTTCAAGGAGGAGCAGGGTTTACACCCAGATTGAAGGTGAGAGCCGACTTATCGGGGCAGAAAACACAACTAAAAAAGCCTAACGCTGCTAATCCTCACTGAAGACCTGATGATATGCCTCCAAAATACCGTTCAAAACAGGGCTTTATCCTTCAAATAAACCTGCATTGATGTTTTCCGTCTTTAAGAGCAGTAATCCTAAGAGGCAGAAGGGGAGCACACTGTGAAACCCTCTTTAAAATTCATCCTGCTACTTATTGCCCATTCTAAGTGGGGAAAACAAGCCCTTTTATCAGGCAAACCTACATACACTCAAGTCCTGTGGACAGATAAAAAGATGGTACATTTGCTCTTATTAAAGCCTGGATATGTGCATTAACATGCTGGTGGGATCAGGCAGATACTGCATATTATGGCTGAATGAGCTTGATGTAGCTCCCTTTGTTCTACTCAGTCTTGTCAAGTACTGTATGAAAGGCAACAAAATTACAAAAAAAATAAGAAACAGACTCATCTGATGACAATAACGAAATCATTTCACAACCACAATCACTAATCTACTTCGTCAGGGTTCTACCAAATTTTTTAAAGCACAGAGCTCTGAGTAGCTATATTGCTGTAAATGTGTTGTATTAGATTTGTTTTAGTTGCTGTGTTGTACTTCAAACAATGTATTAGTAGGTTGTTTCAGACTCAAAACCATTTCAAACAACCTAATTTATTCTCTACCTCCGGTTATTGGACTTAACATTGTCCCGCTATTAAAATATAGTTTACAACAGGTAGGTGAAAACAAGCACCTACAATCACAGAAAAAAGGTTTAAAAAGGGTTGTTTGGGAAAAACCTGTTATCGTTCCCAGAATATCTCTTTTTTATTCCAGTGAAAACCCTTGGTTTACGTTTGGAACTTTTTTGCACGGAAACCACAAAAAATGTTCTGTACTTGGAACCAAAAACAGTTCATCTAGAAATCATAAAGTGTTTTCCTGTGGACAAAGAACCCTTTTGGAACCCTTGTTTTCATTATCACCTGTTATGTTGGGCACCTGCTGACAAACAAAATGTTATGAATTAAAATACAATGCCGTGTATTGTTAAAATAAAGGTTTAAGGAAAGACAGGCAGCAAATTACACTATCAAATAACTGCTCACTTTCATAAAATAAATGTTGTGTGTGATGTTAGGATAATCTAATACTTCACCTTGTATGCAGCATAAATCAAATTATTTAGGCAGCCCTATTTCTAGAAGAGAAGGCTGTAAAAATGTTGAATCCTCAGCAACTTGTCTACACATTACAGGCAGGCACGGTTCTAGCGGGGGGGCAAACACATTTACCTGGCAACACTATATCATGTTGGCAACACATACTCTTATTCTACCTTTCAAAACAACAGTGCTCGTAATTCATGACAACAATAATTGTTAATTGCATTGATAGTTGGTGGGTCTATGTTCATGTGTTGTTTAAATTTGTCTGTTGTTGGATAAAACAGATGCTAGTGAATGTTTTTGAAATGTATTGTGTTTTCACGAGACTGACAATATATTTAATCAAATTATGTGTACAACATTGTTGTTATTGTTTTTAATGAAATGTTGTAATTGAAAACATGTTAAATGTTTGTTTTTGCAATCACATACTTTTACTGTTTCTTTACACACAATACCACTGCATTTGGTTACAATTCACTAGCTTTGTAATGAATTCACAATGGATATTGCAATGAATTAAAACAAGCACTATTATTCTAAAATAACTAATCAGAGTTTGTGTTGTCGGAATAATATAGTCTTGCCAGGCAAACATGTTTGCCACCCCGCTAGAACCGCGCACGGCGTAAGTGGGCGCAAATATGGGTGCAACCGCATTTGCAATTTAACGACACGGACGCCGGATGGGAAATTGACAACGGTGTGGGTCTTAAACTAGTAGACAATTGCGTTCGGCCTTTGCACTATGTTGCGCCGTGTGCAAGATAGGGCCCTAAGTCATTTATACTTCAAGGATGTCAAGCTGTCCAGTTAGGATGCATCAGCAATTGTAATTCAATGTCACCTGTTTTGATAGAAATGAAAGTGACAAGAGTCAACAGAAAGACAACACTCAAAAAAGGAATGGTTTCGCAAGTGGTTGCCACAGGCACCCCCATCACGGTGGCATGAGGGTGCAATGTCCTCTAGTGGGACCTGTGCTTACAGCCCATCACCATACAGCTTGATTGGCATTCACTCGAGCAGTGGTTCTCAACTGGGGATCCCGCCTACTAGGGGGCCTCAGAAAGCTACCAGGGGGCCCATGAGAAGACGAAGGAAAATTATGATAAAAAATAATTGTAACCAAATGTTTTAGTACACACATAATCCTGATATCACTTCAAATATATCAAATATGTAAAATCTTAGTGAAATCGAATAATAAAAATCATTTAGCAATTGTTTTGCTCTGGAATGGACAAAGTAGGAACGTCTGCCAGTAGGAACGTTTGATACTGCCTAGTAACGCTCACCCGACCAGTCCCAATGTAAGTCGTTAATTGTCTTGTGTATTCTCTGTTTAGAGTTATTAAAATTAGCACAGCACAAAAAAATAGTACAGTTTAAGAAATAAAAGAGACTGAACGAACCATATAAAATATAGTGCAATCAGTTCAGACTTAGCACAAAGTTCATTCAGTAAATGCGTAGCTAAATAGATGTGTTTTGAGTCTGGATTTAAAGGTGACTACTGTTGGAGCACATCTGATCTCCTCTGGGAGCTGGTTCCAGCTGCGGCTGGCATAGTAGCTAAAAGCAGATTCTCCGCATTTTGAGTGAATCCTTGGTATCTCTAGCTGATGTAATCCTAATGATCTGAGTGTTCTGTTGGGTTTATATTCAATGAGCATATCTGCAATGTATTTAGGTCCTAGGCCATTGAGTAATTTATGTACCAGTAATAATACTTTAAAGTCTATCCTAAATGTGACTGGGAGCCAGTGTAGAGACTTGAGGACTGGTGTGATATGCTCATATTTCCTGGTTCTGCTTAGAATCCTGGCCGCAGCATTCTGTATGAGCTGTAGCTGTCTTATGGTCTTTTTGGGAAGACCGGTGAGGAGGCCATTACAATAATCCACCCTGCTGGTGATGAAAGCATGAACATGTTTCTCTAAGTCTTGTCTGGAAACAAAGCATCTAATTCTTGAGATATTTTTAAGATGATAATATGCTAATTTAGTTATTGCTTTAACATGACTACTGAAGCTAAGGTCTGACTCCAGAATCGCACCAAGATTCCGGACTTGATCTTTAGTTGTTTGACCCCTAGCATCATGGTAAGCAATTTGTTTCTATCTCATTATTTGGCTCAGTGGGAGCATACACAGGTTGAATAGGAGTGGCGCGAGAATTGAGCCTTGTGGGACTCCACATGTCATGGACGTCCACTCACAAGTTATGGTGAATAACTCACTAATTGACCAAGACTAGCTAAAATACATTGATGGGAACACATATCTATGGTTGGAATAAAGATAACAACTTAAGAGTTTTTATTAGGTTTGAAAAGTAAATATTATTATTATTATTATTATTATTATTATTATTATTAATAATGAAACATGAAGTGATCAATGCATGAAGCCTTGAAGCACAGATTATATTAAAATAAAAACTTTTCTGACAAACAGAACGTTCAGAAAATCATTCTGGTAAATCTTATAGAATGTTGTCTGTTATGTATATTTTACAGCGTGTTTCCATTATAAACACTGTGCAAGTGTATATTTAACAGTGAAGTAATGTATTTTTAACAGAAAAGAGAAGCAAAGATTAATGTTCTGTCTGATAAAAGCATTTTAAGTTTTTCACTGTTACAGACACTGTATTCAACCTATTTTGACTTTACATTCTTTTACTGTCATGGTCTGACAGTTTTTCACCGTGAAATCTAGACATTTTTTACAGTGTAGGCGTTGTTTGATGGCTTGTGAACACCCATCTTCATCTTGATCACATTCCAGAGGTTTTCAATGGAGTTGATTTAAAAAACATTAATATTTGGTGGAATAATAATAATTGTATAACAATAATAATTGGCTTTCGTGCGTCTTGGCATGCTCTCCACCAGTCTTTCACATTGATGTTTGGTGACTTTATTCTGCTCCTGGCAAAAAATGTCAAGCAGCTGACCTTTGTTTTGTGGATTTTCTTCCTCTTGATCAAATTCCAGAGGTTTCAATAGGGTTTATTTTTTTAAAGTTTGCAGTGGTCTCTTATTTTTTACCAGAGCTGTTTTTAATAAACTTCATCAGTGTTTTAGCAACCTGCTACTAACAACATTCTATTCCAGTAAGGAAATATCCATAGCTACAACCGTCCATTTTTTTGCTAGTCTCAATTATTAAGGGTAAAATGTGTTGGTGTGCCTTAAAATGTTTGGTCCCACCCAAGTGTGCAGTTTCATGGTAAAGGTTGGGAAATTTAAAAAATTTAATTTCTATATTTTTTAAAGCATTTTTTGTTTTTTGTACAGGTGCATAAGACTTTTGCACAGTACTCTATAACCTAACTAGCTCCAATTCATCCAGACTGAGCAATATTCTGTCTAACATCGTTTAAATTTTCCATCGCTTTCAATCAAGTACACGTCTCAAAAAAATTATGGGAACACTAAGATAACACATCCTAGATCTGAATGAATTAACTAATCGTATGAAATCACACAAAAATCAAACAAAATCACACAAAAAAGATCAATGGAAATCAAATTTATCAACCAATGGATGTCTGGATATCAAGTCACACTCAAAATCAAAGTGGAAAACCACACTACAGGCTGATCCAACTTTGATATAATGTCCTTAAAACAAGTCAAAATGAGGCTCAGTAGTGTGTGTGGCCTCCACATGCCGTATGACCTCCCTACAACACCTGGGCATGCTCCTGATGAGGTGGCGGATGGTCTCCTGATGAATGTCCTCCCAGACCTGGACAAAAAGCATCCGCCAACTTCTGGAAAGTCTGTCGTGCAAGTGTTGGTGGATGGAGCGAGACCTGATGTCTCAGATGTGCTCAAATCGGATTCAGGTCTGGGGAATGGGCGGGCCAGTCCATAGCATCAATACCTTCCTCTTGCAGGAACTGCTGACACACTCCAGCCACATGAGGTCTAGCATTGTCTTGCATTAGGATGAACCCAGGGCCAACTGCACCAGCATATGGTCTCACAAGGTGTCTGAGGATCTCATCTCGGTACCTAATGGCAGTCAGGCTACTTCTGGCGAGCACATGGAGGGCTGTGCGGCCCCCCAAAGAAATGCCACCCCACACCATTACTGACCCATCGCCAAACCAGTCATGCTGGAGGATGTTGCAGGAAGCAGAACGTTCTCCATTGCGTCTCCAGATGTCAGGTCTGTCACATGTGCTTAGTGTGAACTTGCGTTCATCTGTAAAGACCACAGGGCGCCAGTGGCGAATTTGCCAATCTTGTTGTTTTCTGGCAAATGCCAAACGTCCTGCACAGTGTTGGGCTGTAAGCACAACCCCCACCTGTGGACGTCGGGCCCTCATACCACCCTCATGGAGTCTGTTTCTAACCATTTGAGTTTACACATGCACATTTGTGACCTGCTGGAGGTCATTTTGCAGGGCTCTGGCAGTGTTCCCCCTGCTCATCCTTGCACAAAGGCGGAGGTAGCGGTCCTGCTGCTAGGTTGTTGCCCTCCACGTCTCCTGATCTACTGGCCTGTCTCCTGGTAGTGCCTCCATGCTCTGGACACTATGCTGACAGACACAGCAGACCTTCTTGCCACAGCTCGCATTGATGTGCCATCCTGGATGAGCTGCACTACCTGAGCCACTTGTGTGGGTTGTAGACTCCGACTCATGCTACCACTAGAGTGAAAGCACCGCCAGCATTCAAAAGTGACCAAAACATCAGCCAGGAAGCATAGGAACTGAGAAATGGTCTGTGGTCACAACCTGCAGAACCACTCATTTATTGGGGGTGTCTTGCTAATTGCCTATAATTTCCACCTGTTGTCTGTTCCATTTGTGTGATTTCACACAAGTGTGATTGACTTGGAGTTACATTGTGTTGTTTTAAGTGTTCCCTTTATTTTTTTGAGCAGTGTATATTCACAAACAATACATGCTACATTTCTAGCCAGGACCTAACCTATTCTACACCAAGCTCTAGTGATTATGTCTTGAGCAACTTAGCCATTCACTGTATCCTTCACCGAAACAATTTGTCAGTAAATCATCTGAAGTCGATCGACAGCTTTAACCTAGCTAACACCAATTCATACGGACTGAGAACTATTTTGTCTACCATCATTTTTATTTTACGTCATGTTCATCGGTGTATATTAGGGCTGTAACGATATGCGGTATGAAACCGAAATCGCGACACTCAGACCCACGAACCTGTGTCGCGGTCTGAGAAGGTAGAATCGCGACACACCCCTTCCAGCTCTCAGAGTTATCATTCCTGTCCAGATCTAATGCAACCACATCTTTAAATTACTATTAGTATTATTTGAAGTGAACATTATACAATACGTAGACCTACACCACAAAACTAGTTGAGGATAAATTATTTAAATTATACCTGTAAGCATCCTCCAATTACGTGTCATCTGACTGCCTTTCCAATCATGTGATGCCTACCTGCAAAAGTTGAGCTAGTTGAATAATGTGTCCGCAGATAATTAAAAAGACTTAAATAATCTTATTTTTGTTTTCCAGAATTTAAGCTCTAAAAATGTCTCAAAGAAGTTCGACATTCATGCTATTTTTGTTCAATTGTATTTTGTCGAAAGAAGCCATTACGCTTTCTCTGAGAAACATTGAGTTAGCAACTGCTGGCAGATTATAGTAATAGCAGATGATTGTGGCAGCTCCATGCGTTTACCTCACAGCAATGCAGCTAATTTATTCATTAGTTACCTTATAAGCTTCGTCTGTTGGTGAGTATTGTTTATGAAATTTTATTTGTGTCCTTGCAGCTTTGTTTACTGAAACATATTTCTTGTGATCAGTATTAAATCGCGCATCTCTCAGTACATCAAAGCAACGAAAATAACGACCCACTCATTGAGCAGTTAATGTCAACGTTCTCATTCTGTTCAGCGCATACAGTGTGGAGCCGTGTATTACTTTTGAACAATTCTTTCTACCGACTGAACAGCCAGGCTTTGTGCTTTTGTGTTTATTCTAATTAGTTTGAACTGCTGGTCACGAGTGTGAAACAGAAGCCATTGAATTTACTTTATAAATGTAAGAGAACTTGATTGAAGAAGGATTTTCGACATGCCCGAATCATCTCCACAATGGAGTTTAGTTCCGTTTGTCTTTCGACAGTATTTTGTTACAAAGACAACATAAGTGTTATAGTTTTGGCTGTTCATTTATTTTACTTAGATATATTGTTAATAATTAGCATAGTTAATATTGTACTTTGGTCAGTTTATACAGGTTTTTTAAATGTTATTTACTAAAAATATCATTTTTTTCTCTCACCCCCCCCCCAAAAAAAGAATTGAGGTTTGTATCGAACCGTGGATCAAAAATCGTGATACGAACCGAATCGTGAGTTTGGTGTATCGTTACAGCCCTAGTGTATATGCACAAACAATACTGCATCATGCTAATCCGCTTTTTACCTCTGCTAGTGGCCCTCTGGGTCCGGCTGGTAAATCCTGTACATTTTTCAGGATACTGAACGTTTCCATACACATCGGTCCATATGAAACTAATAATCTATTAAACTTAGTAATCATGTTCTTGGCTGGAGATAGTTGAAAGCAAAAATGTAACCTTGTTCCACTCTTTACAGCAAACACTTTCTGTCTCATTTGCCATTGCTGGGCAGTTTCCACAAACACCACAAGTGAGAGTTCACCCTGGGCTCAACAATAGCTTCACCAATGGCCACTTCCACAGTAGCTGCTTGATTCACCCGATAAAGTTTCTGCTTTTCCCATTTTTCTTCACTTCCAGCTCAAACATGTTTTATTGTATATTATCATTCAATAACACTTGATCAAAGTTGAAATTGTCAAGCTCTTCAAGTATTGTTTCATTGGCATTTGTAGGAAAAACATCCCTCTCATATACACACACGGTGACTTTTCGGGTGTTTAGGGATCTGGAGTGTTCCTTTGAACGTTAAATTAACTACAAACTACAAATGATGTCGGTGCAAGAATAAAATTAAATATAGCCGCAAGCGGCGATTTGCGGGTTCAACCCTTTTTTCTCAATAGCGACTTCAAAGTAATTTCACACAATGTTCAACATTGTTATAAAACATATGCTGCAACTTTTATGATCTATAGCTTCATATAGGTAATTCAACATGTAGTTATTATACATTTAAAGCACCCCCTAGTGGTCAATATGAATGAGACTTGCAGGGTGTTGTTCAGTTACTTATAAAGAGATTTGTCATGATTGGAGAATGAATATGCAATTAACAGTAACATTTGTGTATTGCCAATCACCTATCTTGCGCTTGTAGCGCCCCCTAGTGGTCAATGTATATGAAATTGTCTGGGTATATCTGGGGAACTTATCTGAACATATCATGTGAGTTTTGTGATGATTGGCCTTACGGTTGCTGATTTGTATTAATTTATGTCCAGAGCCACACCCCTTTCAAAGTTCGTTGGTCAATAACTTGAAAAGTAATTAAGATATCAACATGGTTTATTCAAGTTTTAATACACTTGGTCCAATGATGATTCACAGACATTTTGGTGGCAATCGGAGCTACGGATTAGGAGGAGATGTCAAAAATGTGTTTTTCAAAAAATTTAAAATGGCGGAAAATGTTTGTAGGGGGACCTTAATGGTCCTTGAGGCTTTTTGGTAGAGCACACTGTGCTGCACCTGTGTGAGAATTTTCAACTCAATCAGACTTACGGTGTGAGGGGCGTGGCCTTTCAAAGTTCACATTTTGAAGCCTTAATTACAGCACCACCATGTGGCCGATTGGGTTCATATTTCTATGGAAGCATTGTTTTTCAACACAAAAACAATAGGGTTCTACCACTTTGTGGTTGAACCCTAATAATTAATTATACAATGCTCATAAAATGCTGAATAACCTATTTCCCAATGACCATGTCAAAAAATCTGGTATAGTGGTTCAGCCGAACGGATTATGATGACATTCTGGGACCTTAACATTTTATTTTTTTGCAGATGCGCTCATCCAGAGTGACTTACATTAAGTACAGGGACATTCCCTGGACCAACTTATTGTAAATGGCCTTGCTCAAGGGTACAACAATATTTGGACCTGTCTGGCAACTTTCTGAGTCTGAATCCCTAACCCCTGAGCTAACTGATGCCCCTGGGATCATTTTGTATTTTCTTTGATATTGAAGTCAAACAGGCTCAAATGGGACAGTAGGAAGATTTGAAATTGATCTTATTATTTAAGGGAAAAATCCCCAACACAGCAAAACAGGATGGCAAATAATACCATATGAATGGAAATATATATTATTATCATGTAAAATGTAAAAATTACTGTAATAGTCCTTTGTCTGTGTGGCCAACCATCACCCTCTTACGATATACAGTGAAGAGGGGAAAACACATTTTATTCAGCAGATGGACAAAAAGCTGTCATTGTGCATTTTAATTGGACATTCGCCGCTGCTTTTTTGTTACCCTACTTGGCTAGAACAGGTCCCATCTGATTATGCATTATGACAACATTATAACAGATGTCCAGACCAATAAAGTATATTCCTACAGGACTGAACGTAGTGTCAGTAATTGATCACATTCTTAATGCTGGCCTCTATTTACCAGCATGCTCCTGTTTTACAGATTGCCCCTGCAGTTGGGACTCAGGCCCATATGGCACATTGGTTTATTGGCGATTTGACTGTACTGCTGATGAAGTGGTGCAGTTCCTCTGGAGAAACCTGTAGGAGGATTTACACTGGGCTGTGAATAACTTGGATTTTTACAATGCAGTCAGTAAAATCTAAAAGCATCTTCTTCAGCTTAAACACGGCCCTTGGCGCAGGGAGGCAGGGTTGTTGCACAGGAACCCCCATTACGTTGGACCTTCGGTTGCCTTTCTCCCACATCCTCCCCACGGCTCAGGAGAGACGGATGTTTATTATGATGCAAAGCTGCCTTTATGAGTAGCAATCACAAGTAACTGTGTTTGCAGAAGGAGAATAATGTGGGTTGATAAATGACTAAAGGTTTGTCCTAAATAAATAGTGATATAGTGAAGATTAGCTAAAGTGGTAAATCTACAGCGATTCGAAAATAGGTCAACGCGTTTCCTCCGCAATGTCACTTGAATTTCACTAAAAGAAACGGACGTGGCAATACCACAAAATGTCAACTCCAGTCAGGTCTGGTTGTTACCTTACAGAAAGAATATGTAGCCTATATAATGATGTTCTTGTGCAAAACTGAACTATTACGCTTTGTGTAAGAGACATATCAATTCAGCAACAAAGCTAATCTTATTTGTTCCCTTTACTCACCTCATCAATACACACTGTAGAGATGAAAGGAAGATGTTATCCTCTAAAAGTGACAGGAGACATAGAGTCATAGAAATAGAATGGATAGAAAGGCCATTGAACTGCTTGGCATGGTCGTTCGATCAGTACACAACAAAATAGCGATTGTTGTTAATTGTCACGGTGACAACATCCAAATCGGTTTAATGTTGAAAGTAGGCCGCTAGATCTTTGCAACGGAATGGTACAAATAAAAATGGCTGCCGCTCTGACCATTCTGCTACATTGACTTGAATTGTAATGTCCTTTCTATCCATTCCATTTCTATGCATAGAATACATAGGATACTTAGATACCTGGAATCATCACTCACCTATTAAACTGGCCATGGATGCTGTGTTGATAATCTTCCCGTAGCCCTGATTTAGCATCACACGGCCTGCAGCCTGAAACAACCACATAAAAGGTGGAAAAGTATGAGGAACATTCTCAGATTTTATTATTAACAATCTTGGTTTGCACTTTGCTCAAACGTCCCAATGTATCCCGTTTGTAAAACACAGAATATAATAAATTAATATTGGCATCAAAAATAAGCTTAATGGAAAATGCTAAGTGCAAACTACTGTATATTTGTCTGACCAGCCTCTAAAGGATCCCATGAAGAGTTACACACCTGACAACAGAGGAACGTCCCTCTAAAGGATCCCATGAAGAGTTACACACCTGACAACAGAGGAA